>QRFJ01005763.1:0-45032 GCA_006176705.1 Cocos nucifera
ATTTATAATCTAATTATTAAATTAAAAAAAATATTTTAGATTGCATGGACTGTCATAAGGTTGTTCTGCTGCAAGGTTTACTCCTTACAGTGAATAGATTGTCTTAGTACGTGCAGATCTAAAATATTGATCTTAAAATTTTAGATTAGATCTAAAAAATTTTATGATCTGATTAAAAATATTTTAATTTGATTTCAATCATCATTAATATGTTAGATTTGATCTAGGGAGATTTATGATTGATTATTATTGAAACTATTTCAATTACATGAACCTGTTTAGATTAGATCTAAAGTAGTTTTATGTTTATTTTACTTGCATATTGATTATGAATCAAACATGCAACTTGGTTGATAGAACCATATTGTAAAAATGTTTAACAAACATGAAAACTATTTTCAAAAAGCCAAACCCAAACCCTCAGCCCAAAACTTAATTAAGAATTAAGAAGTTGATTGATTAGGACCTAGGATTGTGAATTGAAGATCCTAAGACACAAATCATAACACATTAGGTTAAATGGGTTAGTGGGGATTAGGTCCATTAATTGGGTTAGACCTAGGGTTAGATTAAAGAATGGACTTAATTAGAGAACTGACTAAATCTAATCAGTTGTTGTCTTAGATTAGGTCAAGGATTCTCTAGATCAATTATAATAGTTGTAGTTGGTCAAGTCCATGTCTTTAACAAGACCCAAGATGGACTTGATTCTTGGCTACGTGGTCTAGCACGAACTGTTAGGTTGATCTAATTGAAACTAATTAAATCAATTGGTGTCTAAGGTAAACCAGACCAGTAGTTTTTAATTGGCAGCCCGCTTACCTGACCATTTCTGATGGTATCTAAGGCAAGCCTAGTAGACCCTTTCCACTGATCGAACTTATTTGACCCCTTGGTGAGACTATATTTGGATTAGATCACTTGACTATTCGAGCTAACCCATGTCAGCTAGGTAAATTAGTTTGACTGATTTAGGTGCTCCTAGACTAGCCTATTAATGGTCTCCCTTAAGCTGACTTGGTGAAGTTAGTGGGAGGATCATGACAAGTTGGTTAATCTGACCTACTTACTTCTATAAATAAATCCTCTAAAATTATTAGATTCCTAAAATAAAATAGTTATATGATAACTGGATCATAGCCTCCTATTAAAGTGGATGATAATGGGTCCATCAGTTGGACAATCATTAGAGGCCCAAAGACCTGATGCTTATACATTGATGAAATTATCATTCATTATATAATCTCTTGGATACATCTTTCTAAATGGTGGTCAGGTGGGCTAACCAAAGTTGGGCCTGATCATTCATTGGTTGGACAGGCCAAGTATGGTCATGTTAATGGTTGGACCTAACTGAACCCTTTTCTGAGAAGGCCAAAGCCAATTGATCAGGGCCTGGGGCAAAATTTAATTACTAAAAATTGTTTGAAGAAATAATTAGTTATGAACCTACCCTTAGATGTACATGGGTGGGCCAACCAAAGTTGGGCTTGTGTACACTCTATGTGGATTCTAGTATCCACTAAGAAATTAGGATAATTCTTTGAATTGGATGTAGAGGCTACTAATTTGAATAAAATAGTGGAAGAAATCTTTTGATTAAAGTCCAAATCTTTAAATTTAATGAATCAATTACTAATTAAATTTTAATTTTTCTTCGTGCAGACATAGCCACTTCTCTATCGCTCTGATCATTACTGGACAATAATAAGTTGGTGGGACCTAACTTCGGTAGCTGATACCGAAACTTGAAGATTATCCTGGAGCATGAACGGATCCTATATGTGCTGACGGATCCTGCATCTGAGGAGCCAGCTGTCAATGCACATGGAATAGTCAAAGATACTTATCAGAAGTGGCTCAGTGATCGAACTATGATGCAATGCATTATGCTGGCTGCGATGAGTGATGAGTTTAGTTGCAAGTTTGAGATAGCTCAGCCAAACGAAATGCTCCAAGTGTTGGAGGATTCTTTTGGCACATTTGATGATGTTGAGAGGCACAAGACTAGTTGTGCCATCTTCAATGCCAGAATGCGAGATGGTGCCTCTATCACTAATCGTGTATTGTACATGATTGAGCTAATAGAGTGCTTGAGCAAGCTCGACTTTTTCTTGAATAAACAACTTGGGAAAGATACAATACTGAACTTGCTGCCCAAGTCTTATCTCCCATTCCTTATGCATTATAGAATGTCAAAGCCTAAAGTGGACTACCATGGGTTACTGGGGTTACTTTAGAACTTTGAGAAGGATCATGAACTCCATAAGGAGTCAGTGAACTTAGTGGGAGGTTCATCTTCTCGTTCTCGATCTTTTGAAAAAGGGAAGAAAAATAAGAAGAAGAAAGCCAAGAAGGTGCACGTTCATGCTAGGACACCTATGCAGGCTTAGACCCCAAAGACCAAGCCCGATAAGAGTCAAGTTGAATGCTTCTTTTGCAAAAAGTGGGGGCACTGGTAGAGGAACTATCCTCAGTACATTGCCTCCCTGGACCCGAACAGGCAGAGAAAGAAGCATGTTGTTGCTAGGCAAGGTATTTATATGATAACTCCTTGCAATTTCTCTATTTATAATATTACTGACTAGGTATTTGATATCGGTGGTCCTTACCATATTTGCAATTCCTTACAGGGGTTGCAAGTCAATAGAAGATTTGAGTAAGATGAGAGATTCTTGAACATTGGAGATGGAAGATCACTTCCGATTTTAGCTTTAGAAATTTTAAAACTTGTATTTAAATCTGATACTGTTATTCTTAATGATTATAATTTCTGTCCTAGTTTCTTTTTAAATATCATTTTCGTAGGCCTTTTGGCCATGAACAATTATAAAATTTTAATAAAAAAATGAGTTTGTAATGTCATTATGAATGGTGTTACTACTTTCTATGGATAATTGAACAATGGTGTATATATGTTATCACAATCTATTAATGTAGTCTATTCTACTGCAAGTACTCTAGATTAGATAGTGTATTAGATATCTACTTATGACACTGTAGGCTAGGTTATATAAACAAGAATAGGATAAATAGGTTGACTCAGGAGGGAATCCTCAAAGTTAATGATTATGAATCACTTCTAACCTATGAGTCCTATCTTCTTGGTAAAATAACCAAGTCACCTTTCACTGAAAAAGATGAGAGAGCTAATAAGCTTTTAGGTCTAGTACATACTGATATATATGAATCAATGAGCACAAGTGCCAGAGGTGGATATGTCTACTTCATCACTTTCATAGATGATCTATCCAGATATGTATATGTCTATCGGATGAAACATAAGTCGGATTCTTTTGAAATGTTCAAATGATTCCGAAGTGAAGTAGGAAAATAAACTAGAAAAAATATTAAAACTCATCGGTCTGATCAAGGAGGAGAATACCATTTTGGTGAGTTTCTCACATATCTAAGAGAGAATGGAATTCTCTCCCAATGAACTCCTCCTGGAATACCACAGCATAATGGTGTGTCTGAAAGGAGGAATCAAACTCTGTTAGACATGGTTTGATCCATGATAGGATTTGCCAGCTTGCCGATATCCTTCTGGGGATATGCACTCAAATTGGTTTGTTATCTATTAAATAGGGTTTCAAGTAAGTCTGTAGTTAAAATCCCATATGAGATATGGATAGGACGTAAGCCAATACTTTCACACCTTAGGATTTGTGGGGGCCCGACATATGTCGAATAATTAGTTACAGACGAACTTGGACCTAGGTCTGATAAGTGTACATTCATAGGGTACCTAAAAGAGACCAAAGGATACTATTTCTATTATGTTGATGAACAAAAGATATTAGTCAGTCTTAGGGCAACCTTTTTGAAAAAGAAGTTTCTTGATGAAGGAATTGTTGCCTCTAAGATTGAACTTGATGAAGTTCAATAGGTAGAAAGTCTGATACAGAATATTAAACCTAAGTCAAATTTGATCGGATCAGACTTGATGCCTAGTAAGCCCACACCATTAAGACGATCCGACAGAGTACCCCACCATCCAGATAGATACTATGGATTCTTGATCCAGGATGGTGATCCCATCGAACTTGATGAGAACGATGAGAACCCGATTACTTATATGGATGTGATGTAGAGATCCAATTCTGTGAAATGGCTAGAAGCCATGAGATTCGAAATGGATTCCATGAAGGTCAATGATGTATGGACATTAGTTGACCCACCTAAAGGGGTTAAACTCATTAGGTGTAAATGAGTTTTCAAAAGAAAGAAGGGCACAGATGGAATGTTGGAGACCTATAAAGCCCGTCTGGTTACCAACGGATATCATCAACATTATAGTATTAACTATGATGAGATGTTCTCCCCTATGGCAATGCTCAAGTCCATTCGGATCATGCTTGCCATTGCTGCCCATCTAGACTATGAGATCTAGTAGATGGAAGTGAAGATAGCTTTTCTAAATGGAGAGCTGACCGAAGAAGTGTATATGATACAACCTAAAGGGTTCACATCCATAGATGAGTCCAAGGTGTGCAAGCTTCAGAGATCTATTTATGGATTGAAGCAGGCATCTCGAAGTTGGAACATACGTTTTGTAAAGTGATCAAAACATATGGCTTCATTAAGAATGGAGAAGAATCCTGCATTTCCAAATGGGCAAATGGTCTAGTAGTGGTATTTCTTATTTTGTACATGGATGATATTCTCTTAATCAGGAATGACATCCCCACACTACAAGAAATAAAAGTCTGGTTGTCATTACAGTTCTTCATGAAGGACTTGGGTGAAGCATCCAACATCCTAGGGATGAAGATCTATAGGGATACATCTAAAAGAATGCTTGGTATATCCCAATCCACGTATATAGAAACTATGCTGAAGAGGTTCAGCATGAAGAATTTCAAAAAGAGCTATCTTCCGATGGGCCAAGAAATTTTTTTCTAAGAAGGATTGTTCGATAACTTCTAAAGAGAAAGAGCGTATGAGTAGAATTCCATATGCTTCGATAGTGGGATCTATTATGTATGCAATGCCATGTATGAGACCAGACGTGGCATACTCAGTAGGAGTAGTGAGTAGATACTAGTCTGACCCTGGAGAAAATTACTAGAAGGTGGTTAAAACTATTCTTAAGTATTTGAGAAATACTAAGGAACAATGGTTGGTTTATGGGGAGTCAGATCTGAAGCTTGTGGGATTTACAGACTCCAGCATTCAATCTGATCATGATAACAGTAAAAGTGTATCGGGGTATATCTTTACACTAAATGATGGAGCCATATGCTAGAAAAATTTCAAGCAGCATATAGTGACTGACTCTGTTTGCAAAGTAGAGTATATGGCAGCATCAGATGCAGCAAAAAAAGCTGTGTGGCTGAGAAAGTTCATCATCGAGCTCAGAGTAGCACCCTCCATTGATGGTCTAGTCCTGCTCTACTGTGACAACACTGGCACCATAGCTCAAGCAAAGGAACTGAAGGCACACCAGTGAATAAAACACATTCTACGTCGCTTCCATTTGGTCCGTGAGATCATGGATCGTGGTGACATCAACCTTTAGAAGATCGATGGAAAGGAGAACCTAGCCAACCCCTTTACTAAAGCCCTGGCAATCAAGGAGTTTGACAACCATAAGTCAAAGATGGGTATTAGATACTGTGCCGAGTGGCTTTAGGACAAGTGGGAGTTGTTGGAAATTGTGTCCCAAAGCCAATCGTAAGCCTGTTGATGATTGAGATATTATAATTAATTTATTAATTAATAAAAAATATTTTGGCATCTTTTTTCATCATAAGTTTACATCTTCTAATGAACTCTATTATTAGGATGAAGTCCTTAGGACTATTTAGTTTCGATAAAGAGAGGATTTATTGATTAGTCCTTAAATTTCTTCACGACCAAATGATAGGCTGTTAAATAGGACGACAATGTCTATTGAGTATAAATCGCTATATGCCATATAAGTTGGTTGTCCTCTTAATCAAGGTGTGTGGAGACACTGGTATGGCATACAGGTGAGATGTATGGGTACATTATCATGGAACATGATCAACTCCAGAGCATTCTACTGTCGAGAATGTCTCTGATGGGATATAGGTATAAGTATCCCTTAGACCTGAGATCACCTCAGTGACTTTCGAGCAACTCACTGTGCTTTGGTACTGGACTAACTAAATTTTTAATTTAGCAATGTAAGGCTTCTGGGCACAGTCAAGTACTTGCAAAGTCGGAGTGTGATCAATATGGAATTGACTACTCCAAGAGTTGGAGAAGAATGTATTACTGTATTTCAATATAGCAAAATCTTGACCAGGGTAATCCATCAGATGGATTTGATATTTTAAAATACAATGTGGACAATCTAATCAAAGTTGATAGTTGAACTCTGAGGTGTCCTACGAGCATTATGGTCAAGGGGATGAATTATATGGAAACTATATCCGCATGGGTTCTAAGGATGGTGTTCTATACCTTCGACCTATCCGACCGTCGGGTATCATTGCTAGATGGTCATTTTGATTGGTACAGAAATTCATTTCTATGCTACCAACTTACGTTTGGACCTATGAGGTCGCACACATTAGTGCTTATGATCTGATCGGATGGTTGATCAATGATTAAGAATCGTTCTAGGATTAAACAATCAATATGTTTGGTGTTTAATCTAGTGCAGGTGTTGTAGGAGGATCGATTAGCAATTAGATTTGTAATTGACTTAATTTAATTATGCCAATAAGCTGAGATTAAGTCTAATTAAATATGATTTAATTAGATTTGGTTTAGGCTTGATTGGATCAAGTTCAATTGGTTTATTAGATAAGTCAAGTGCAAGGAAGAACAAGTCTTAGTCTAACTAGGACTCGGATTAATCCAATTTTTTAATTTAATTAAAAAATAATTGAAAATTAAATATAATTTAATCTAATTTAATTAAGTTCTTAAATGAGTTAGGATCTTATTTAATTAGGTTGGTTTAATCTTGATTTTATTTGGTTAAAAGATCTTATTTGACTAAGTCAAAATAGGAGTCCTAGTGTAACTAGGACTCCCTATCTCCTTGCGCCACCTTGGTCCCAATGCCCCCCATACCTATTCTTTAGGTATTTTTCATGAAAAATCCCTTTCTTCTAGATTTTCATGCCCCCTCTCTCCCTCTAAGTCATATTTGGAAGTTAGTTGGAAGACCAAGTCAAAGGAGGAATTGGTTTTGCTTAGGATTCTATGAGATAGAATCCTTGTTGACCAAAACATCTTTCCTTGAGTGCTGCTCCCCTCTTTTAATTAATTCTTTTCTTATTTTATAAAAATAATCTCTTTTTTTGTGCACCCCCCCTTGCTGGTCCATGTCAAAAATTGTGAAGGAGGTGCCTAAGAGTTGGGCGCCCCAACAACTTTCCATGTTTGGATATTTCTAGTCTATGATTTGAACTAACTTGGACTCTTCTTTTTCCTTATTTATTGGATGAATTTTATTTCAATTTTTTTGTGAAATATAGATCTTTGGTAGAGGTTTAGGGTGTGCAAAAATCAGAGGAAGAGGGTCCTTGGGCATAGGGGTTCCATAGGCACCAAACTAGGTGTCTAGGTGAGAGAAAAGAGAAGAAGAAGAGGGTCTTTTTCTAGAGCTATTTTAATTTCAATCTCTCCTCCTTTCTTTTGAGGTTTTTTGAGAGAGTCTCAGATCAATAAACTCTCATCTTCCTTCTCATATTTTGGAGAGTCCAAATTTTGAAGAAGGGAGCATCAAATCGATCATCGAAGAAGGATCAGCACAGTACTAGCATGCTGTGCTGATTTCCTACATCAAACTTCAGATCAGAGATTGTAGGCTCGTGTGGATGACTTCTAGAGAGCAGATGCATGTGCGGCTCATGATTTTATCCTCAAGTCTGAATCAGTAAGTTAGAATATCTAAACTTGCTCAGGTAATAGATCTGATCTTTAAACTTCATACTTGCATTTGATGTAGTGTAGATCTAGGTTGATTTGATCAACCTTTTTCTTTCTTATTTGATTTTAATTTTTAATTTAATATGATGCCTTAATCATGTAATAGATTTGAGATCTAGATATTTACATGATTATTTAAATAAATTTTAGAATTATTTAAGTCTTCTACTGTAAGATCTTGAAAAAGTTTCAAGATCTATCTGTGAAATCCTAGATCTAGCTCCTTCTTTCACACCATAGACTCAAGGCTCATCTACTCAAAGAAAGCGATCGTACACCAACCTTCTAGATCAATCACCATCCTCATGATGATCCTACGGTCGGGAGTAGTTTATGAGTTAATTATGAAAATTCATGTCTTAAATTTTTAACTCTTTGAAAATATGAATTGCCATTACTATTAACTCAAAAGATGTATCACATACACTTTAAATATACACTATGATAGAAAATAATCCTTTTATTTATTTGTAATCAAAATTACAAATTACCTTTAGAAGTATGTTACAAGTGTTAGTCAATCTAGCTTCTAGGGCATGCATCTAACAAACTTTCACTTGATCTAAAGCCAATTGGCGATAAATCTAAGTCCCATCTTCTTAAGGTGGGCTTCGATCTTCTACTGACCTGAAGGTTTCGTCAGTGGATCTACCGCATTATCTATGGAGTTGACTCTCTTGACCTTGATGTAACCCTTCTCGAGGTAATCGTAGATAAGGTGGAATTGCCACTCGATGTGCTTGGATTTTTGGTGAGATCTCGGCTCCTTAGCTAGGGCTATGGTGCCATTATTGTCGCAGTACAGAGGGACGACATCTGATGGTATCACTTCGAGTTCTATGGTGATCTTCGTATACCAGAATGCCTCTTTTGTAGCTTTCGATGCAGCGATGTACTCTGCTTTCATGATGGAAATTGCTATCACAGTCTGCTTGAAACTCTTCTAGCTGACAGCACCATCATTATGTATAAACAGACTACCAGATGTTGACTTTCGATCATCTATATCAGACAAAAAATCTGAGTCTGTATAACCCTAGACCTAGAGTTCTCTATCAAAAAAATCAAGAACATATCCTTAGTCCTTCTCAAGTACTTAAGGATATATTTCACAGAAGTCCAGTGCTCTTCACTTGGATTCGACTGATATCTGCTCGTGACACTCATAGCATGGGTGATATTAGGTCGTGTACATAGCATGGCATACATGAGGCTCCCTATTGCCGAAGCATATGGGATCTTGCTCATGCGTTCAATCTCCTCAGGTATGTTGGGACACATCTTCTTGGAGTGATGAATGCTATGTCTGAAGGGCACCAATCCTCTCTTGGAGTTTTCCATATTAAACCTCTTTAGTACCTCCTTTATGTACATCTTCTATGAGAGACCCAGCATCCTATTCGATCTATCCCTATAGACCTTAATTCCTAGAATAAAGGATGCTTCTCCTAGGTCTTTCATAGAGAACTCTTTTAATAACTACATTTTAACTGTGGTCAACATGGAAATATCATTTCCAATAAGAAGGGTGTCATCCATGTATAGTACGAGGAAGACAACAGCACTCCCACTGACCTTTTTGAATACACATGGTTCCTCCTCATTTTTGATGATCCAAATGATTTGATCACATCATTGAAATGAGCATTTTAGCTCCAAGATACTTGCTTAGGTCCATAGATGGACCTTTAAAGCTTGCAGACCTTGTGATCAGCATCACTGGATGTAAAACCTAGCGGCTGTTTCATATAGATATCTTCCTTAAGATATCTATTTAAGAAGGTCATTTTTACATCCATCTACCATATTTCATAATCGAAATAGGCTAAAACTGCAGGCAATGTGCAGATGGATTTTAGCATGGCTACTGGTGAGAAGGTATCTTGATAGTCAATGCCTTCGTGCTGATTATACCCTTTCGCCTCTAACCTTGCCTTGAATATCTCCACATTTCCATCTGCACCTATCTTTTTCTTGTAGATCCATTTACACCCAATAGGTACTATACCTTCAAGTGGATCTACCAAGGTCTAGACTTGGTTCGAGTGCATTGAGTCAATGTCTGACTTCATTGCCTCTAACCATTTCTCAAAGTCAATATCTAATATTGCCTCATCATAAGTTTTAGGATCATCACCATGAACCCCATTTTTCATGAGAAATATTTCCTTTACGTCCTCTAAAATAGTACCTAAGTATCTTTCAGAAGGATGGAAAATTCTTTCTAATCTACGAGGTGGAGGAGATAGTGATTAGATTGGCTCAATTTGATTGGGTTTCATAGGGTCTTTAGCTCGTTGCTCTTAGGAGACTTTCTTCTTGAGCCTAATCTACCTTCCAATGCCACCATCTTAAATAAACTATTTTCAAGAAAGATGGCATGTTGACTCACAATCACATTATGGTCTTCCAAAATCTAGAAATAATATCCTAATGACTCTTTAGGATATCTTATGAATCGATCTCTAAGGGACCTATACTCTAACTTGTCCGTCTGTTGTCTCTTGACATGAGTCAGACAACCCCAAATTCTGAGGTGACTCAGACTTGATTTTTTACCATACCATATCTCATACGGTGTGGTAGGAACGGTTTTAGAGGAAACCTTGTTCAGTAAATATATAGCGGTTATTAGACTATGTCCCCAAAGAAACTCAAGAAGGTCCGTGAAGCTCATCATAGATCAGACCATATCTAATAAGGTCCAATTTCTTCATTCTGAAATCCTATTGAGTTGAGGTGTTCCAAGTGTAGTCCATTGAGAGACTATGCCATTTTACTTAAGATAGTCTAGGAATTTCCAACTAAGGTATTCACCTCCTCGATTTAATCAAAGAACCTTAATGGATTTTTTGATTTATTTTTCTACTTCATGTCTGAATTCTTTGAACTTTTTAAAAGCTTTAGATTTATGGCACATCAAATACACATATCCATAGTGAGATAAATCATTGGTAAAGGTGATGAAGTAGATATATTTGCCTCTAGCCGGTACATCAAATGGGCTGCACACATCAGTATGTACTAGGGCAAGTAGTTCGATGGCCCTTTTCCATGTCCTACAAAAGAGAGCTTAGTCATTTTGCCATGAAGGCATGATTCACAAATTAGATATGACTCAAAAGTCAACGAACTCAATAGCCCAAATTTTTTCAATTTGTTAATCCTATCTTCCGCTATATGACCTAGCCTAAGGTGCCATAGATACCTATCATTTAGACTATCCCTAGGTCATTTTGATTGTATGGCATTCATGTTTTGCTCAATATTGTAAATAGAAACATCAATATATAACTGATAGAGACCATTTATAAGAAAACCACTTGCAATTTTATTTCTTTCATAAAGAATATTATAATGGTCCTTAAGAAAACTAATTACATAGCCTTCCTATGCTAAACATAAAATAGAAATCAAATTTCTACTTGCTGTAGGCACATAAAAGCAGTCTTTAAGAACTAAATCTTATCCTAATTGTAATCACAGAGGATAGATTTCTACGGCCACTGTAGCAACTTTTACTCCATTCTCGATACGTAGGATCATCTCACCATCCCTCAGCCTTCTGCTATCCTCAAGACCATGCATAGAAGTACATAAGTGAGCACTAGAACCAAAGTCAAGCATCCAACTGGATGTAGAAAAAATTGTAAGGTTAGATTCTATAATGAGCATACCTCCAGAAGGACATGTCTCCTTCTTGTTCTTCAGGCTGGCCAGGTACAAGGGGTAGTTCCACTTTCAATACCGTTTGTGTTATAATGAAAATATTTTTCTTTGTCAGTGGCCTTCTTCTTTTGCTCTGCCTTCTTCTTCTTCCCACCATCCATCTTTTGCTTCTTCGCGAACTTCTTCTTCTTTCCAAAATACTTTCTCTTGGAAGAAGTTCACTCCACAGTAAGTACTGAGCCTTTAGAACCTTTCATAAATAGTTCAGCAGTAACCAACATATTCATGAGTTCGGCTAGAAAATTTTGAAGTTTATGCATATGGTAGTTCATGATGAACTATCCATATGCATCAATCAAGGATTATAGAATTATATCATTCTATAGATCCAGGTCCAACTTCACTCCAAGCTTCTCAAGCTCTTCCAAGTTCTTGATCATCATCAGACAATGATCTTGGACTGACTGCCCATCACGCATTTGAGCCTTAAAAAATCTTTTAGTGATTTGATATTTGGCTACGCGACTTTATTCACCAAACAACTCTTGTAGGTGAGCTAGCATTTGGCAGCTGGTATTAATGTCTTCATGTTGGCACTGGAGCTCATCAGGCATCGAGTCCAACATGTAATACCTGACTTTATTATCATCATCCGTCCACTTCTTTAGAGATGCTCTCTAATTAGAAGATGGACGGGCTGGTAAAGTGGAAGAATTCTGTTTCAATACTTGAGTCAACTTTTTAAAACCCAAAATAATTTTGAAGTTTTAGAGCCAATCCTTGAGGTTAGGTCAAGTCAGTCTATGGGTGTCCAGGATACGGGCTAGTGGGATATTTTTATATAAAGAGTCAAAGTTTTTAGTCAGATTTTATAATTAGATTTAATTAATTTATTTAAAAATTTTATTTTTTAAATAAATTAGGCTTCTACTATTTTTTCAGTTTCCTACACTCCCTGAGTAGAGATACAAAAATCTTCGCGATTAATTGATTTCTAGTGAATGGTACAGTTCCACTGATTGGCTCACCACCTCACCTAATAGTTATTGGTGATGGGTCAATCGATGAGTGGACAACTCTTATCCAATGATTTTATAATCATGGTGCACCTAATCCTGATCTCTAATTCATGAATCTCACCATGTCCAAAAAATTGATCCACTCCTTAGTTAAGTCAGACCCACTATTTACATTAATTAGATTCCTGATTGGATCCCTCACCGTATCCAAAATATCGAACCCAACTATCCTCCAACCCACAGCATCTAATGCCTAATAGACATGGTTGCATTTTTCTGGTGCAACTGAACCACTATAACCAATAGAGAATAATCAACTCCGAAAAGGGCCCGCACATCTACAATGATGGAAGATCAATTGACTTAATCTTTTCTTAGAGAGATTCAATTTATGTCTCTTAGACATGACTCAGTCATAACGGATATGATAGGCCTAGTGGCATGGGTTAGCTCAAATAGTTAGCCACCTCAAATTAGAACTGGATTGACAAAAATGGCCAGTTAAGTGAAACCGATGGAAGGGATATGCCATTAACTCGATAAGAACGCATTCAGATTGAGTAGCTCCCAAAAGAAAATCAATCGATCGTATTTGTCGAACTTACCTTAGACATCAAATTATCGAACCAAAACTAATTTGGATCAGCCTACAATCCAGGCTCGAACCATGGAGCCAAATTAGGTCTTAATTGGATTGATCACATATGGCTGTGAGTCGACCTTCACCCAGACTTACAACTATTGGGCTAGTCAATTCTAAGCACTCTTGATCCCACCTAACCAACTCTTGATTTGGTTTGATCAATCACTAGACCTAATTGAGCTACCCAAGCCCGAACCCAATTTTATAAAAATATATTAGATCTAAAAATTCTCAATTTTAGACATAATTAGTTTCATAATCTTAATTCTTAATTAAGTTTGAGTTCATAAACAAAAAATATGTATCAAAATCCTAGGATTTTAGGATCTAGAATTTTGTAGAAAATAAGTTCTGATTTTTTATTAAGGATGAACGTGCAGCACCCCTACACATCATAAGAACACCTCATCGAATGGGAGGAGAGGGCCTTTAAATCCTACTTTGTTCTTATGATTGGATGACCAAGAAGATCAGAAATATAATTGGAACTACAAAACTAGTTAGATCTAGATCATATATCACATATATAATTAATGATCTAACTAATACATGCTTTGCATACATCTCATGTATCATCACTAAATTAAACATGCACAATTTTCAAATCTAAAATATCATATATAACATCTAAAAAATAGATTTAAATTTGATCATATTAAAATAAAACTATTCTAGATAATTTGTAGAACTATTCTACAACTAGTTTAAACATGCATCTTTTCATATCAAATATGAATAAATCAAAAATTAAAAATTTTATTTTTTATTTTTTAGATTTGATTATAATAATTATAATATTAAAAAAATAAAAATTAAATAGATCTAAAATTATATTTAATCAAATTAATAATATGATTATACTAGAGTACATATAGAACTATTCTATTCCCAGTCTAGTCATGTGTCTCATACATATTAGATCTAAATGATTTAATTTTAATTTTTTGATTTTATATCTAATCACATCTAATATAAAATCTAAAACATTTTAATATTAGATAAAAATAAAAATAAAATTAGATCTAAAATAGATCTGAAGAACTGTAACCTGACTCTGATACTAGTTGAAGGAAAAACCTATTTTTTCATCATAGGATCGTTCAGATTTGATTGGATCTGAAGAAATATCTTAAAATTTTTTTTTCTAAAATTCTAATGAAATTTGAGACTTCTTAGATCTAATTATAGAGATCTGATATTAAAAGTTAAAAATAAAATTAAATTAGATTTAATTTTAAGTACCTAATTTGGTAATCTAATTATCCTATGATGATCCTATTGATTCCTGAGGTTCTAGAAGGAGCCATGCACGTGCCTAGCCTCTACCATTATCCACTTGGGCAGGATCTAAAAATCTTGTCCTCATGAATCTCTCCTCCAAAAATTAGATCTGGATCTAATTTGAAAAGCCTTCAAAATGACTTCTGAGGGCAGCCTATTCATCTCACAGATACCATCGCATAGATGCTGAATCTTATACCAAAAACCTCGGATCTTCAACTCAGATTTATGCCTAACCTTTTAGGCATGTAGAGGAGAGAGAAAGAGAGGATAGAGGAGGTGTGGATATTAGAGAGAAGGCTTCTTTAGGTATAGAAAAAATAAATTACTTTGAGGCAATTTCATGAGAAGAGTTCTTATACTTGACATAGCGCCATATAGAGTCCCTTTTTGATCAAAAATCTTATTAATTCGATCAGTGGGACTCCTAGACCTGATCTCCATGAAAAACCCTAGATCTCATCTAGTTTTGATGCAAAAAATCCATCTAGAAAATGGCAGCTGAAAGGATAAGAAAGAGTCCATGTGCATCTAGGACTCTTCCCTTACGAGTTTGATTTAAATAAAACTCTATCAAAACCCAATCTAGGTACCTTCAAAAATCACAAAATTTTGCACACCCAAAGTATTACTCATGTTCTATCACATATCTAAAAATTAAAGTAAAATAATTTCTAGATAAATTGCTAAAATTTACTAATCATGTGACCCTTAATTCTCTCAATTGGGTCAACTATTAACCCTAGTCCAATTGCACTATGAATGAATTTAATTTTCATAATTAATCTAACCTGAACTTATTCTAGTTAGATGAAAATAAATTTATTTAAGATAGAAAAATAAGTCAAATCAAATTCAACTTGGTTGTGATGAATCAGAAAGATTATAGAAGGAGAAAGTCAGGCTCAATCGTGTGCTAGCATGATTACATTGAACCTGATTGGATCTAATCCAAATCAATAGAACTCGATTAGCTCAATTGATGACATCCAGATCCAAATTCTTATTTATATGACCTAGTTAGATTTAGTTCTATATGATAATGAGATATGTCATGATCTCTATCATCGACATCATCGAAATACCTTTTGATGGATCAGAACTTTTTTAATTCATACAATTAGAATGATCGATCATCAAAATCATTCTAATTGCTCCCAAAATCCATCAGTGACACCTAGCAGTATATGGTGGCAATCCATCAGAACTGAAAGTGAATTTCTCAGTGCAGCTACTTATGTGATTGGGTTCTTCTATCTTGAGCCCGACAGGATTAGGGTTAAGGTAAACTCGTCAAACCCAATATCCGTCATATGAATTAATCATTCGATTCGAGTCTTATGTAAAACCCACCTTTATAGAAACTCTTTCTATCATCATCACTCTACCATGGCCATGGACTTATGGACTCGATTCTCATGATCATCATAGGGCTACTCCTAATCTACCGAGGTAGATAGATCCCTTATTGGTGCAATCCAATTCCTATAATGAACGTACTATAGCCAACATACACCTCAGGATTCTGAATGGCTAGGAAATCGAGTTATGGTGTAGTTAAACTACAACACCCTCAAGGTGAATTGCCGATGCACCTTAGATCAAAGAACCAGACACACTACTGCAACATCGAGCTAGTCATCGACGAGAAGGTAGACTTCCTTATGAATGCTCGAGGTGCTCATACTCAGTGTCCTCATTCTCTAATAAGTACCTATACTCTCGATGTCTCCACACCATAGACTCAAGACTCATCTACTCAAAGAAAGTGATCATACACCAACCTTCCGGATCAATCACCATCCTCGTGATGATTCTATGATCAGGAGTAGTGTATGAGTTAATTATGAAATTTTATGTCTTAAATTTTTAATTCTATAAAAATATAAATTATCATTACCATTAACTCAAAGGATGTATCACATACACTTTAAATACACATTATGATAAAAAATAATTCTTTTATTAATTTATAGTCAAAATTATAAAATTATCCTTAGAAGTGTATTACAAGTATTACCTAATCTGGCTTCTAGGGCACACATCTAACAGGTAAGCCAGAAAAAATTAATTGGATTTGATTGTAAGCATGAAAAATAATTAGACTGTAACTCTTGTTGAGAATTATAGTTGAATTTTCAAGGAGTATACTTGGAGAGTGGATGTAGGTGCTGAGTTTGGCACCAAACCACTATAAAATGATTATATTTATAATTATGTGCTTTTATTTCATTACTTTTATTCATTACTTTTATTCATTACATATTATATAGCTTATTTAATTTGGTACTTAAATAGATCAATTTATTTAGATCTTAAGCTTAAAATTTGAAATACCCAATTCACCCCCCTCTTGGGTAGCCATCCTTGGGCAACATAACCCCATACCCACTATCAGATTTTTTATTATTTTGTCATACAAAATATTTGTTAGATGTATGCCCTAGAAGGTAGATTGGCTAAACACTTATAATACACTTCAAAGAGTAATTTTATAATTTTGACTATAAATTAATAAAAGAGTTATTTTCTATCATTGTGTGTATTTAAAGTGTCTGTGATACATCCTTTAAGTTAATGGTAATGATGATTCATATTTTTAAGAGTTGAAAATTTAAGATATGAATTTTCATAACTAACTCATAAACTGCTCGCAACCATAGGATCATCACGAGGATGTTGATCGATCCGGAAGGTTGGTATATGATTGCTTTCTTAGGATAGATATATCTTAAGTCTATGATATGGAGACATAGAGTGAGAGTATAGATACTTGTTAGAGAATGAGGGCACTAAGCATAACCACCTCGAGCAGTCATCAGAAAATCTACCTTCTCATTGATGACTGGCTCGATGCTGTAGTGGTGTATCTGGTTCTTTATCCTAAGGTGCATCGGTAGTTCACCTTGAGGGTGTTATAGTTTGACTATAACATAACTCGATCTTCTAACCATTCAAAATTCTGAGGTGTATATTGGCTATAGCATGTTCATTGTAGGAATTGGATTGCACCAATAGGGGATCTATCTACCTCGGTAGATGAGAAGTAGCCCTATGATAATCATGGGATTGAGTTCTTAAGCCCATGGCCATGGCAGAGTGAAGATGATAGAAAGAGTTTCTATTAGGGTTTCACATCGAACTCGAATCAAAGAATTAATTCATATGATGGAGGTTGGGTTTGACGAGTTCACCTTAACCCTAATCCTATCGAGGGCTGAAGATTGAAGAACCCAATCACATAGGTAGATGCACTGAGAGGTTTGCTTTTAGTTCTATTGGGTTTCTATCATATACTGCTAGATATCACTGATGGATTTTGGGAGCAATTAGAATGATCTTGATGATCGATCATTCTAATTGCATGAATCAAAAAATTTCAGATCCATCGAAAGATGTTTTAATGATATCGATGATCATGATCGCGACATGTCTCATTACCATATGAAACTAAACCTAATTGGATCACATAAATAAGGGTTTAGATCTAGATGTCATCAATTGAGCTAACCCAGTTTGATTGATTTCGATTAGATCTAATCAGGTTTAAGGTAGTCATGCTGGCATATGATTGAACCTGGCTTTCTCCTTCTATAATCTTTTTGATTCATCACAACTGAGTTAAATTTAATTTAATTTATTTCTTTACCTTGAATAGATTTATTTTCATCTAACTAAAACTAATCTAGATTAGATTAATTATAGAAATTAAATCCATTCCTAGTGCAATTGCACTAGGGTCAAAAGTTGACCCAATTAAGAGAATTGAAGGTCACCTAATTAGATGCTTCTAAAAAAATTTATAAAACATTTTTTGTTCTAGTTTTTAGATATATGATAGGGATCTAGTCATACTTTGGGTGTGCCAAATTTTATAATTTATGGAGGTGCCTAGACTGAGTTTTGATAGAGTTTGATTTGGATCAAACTCTTGAGGGAAGAGTCCTAGGCGCAATGGACTCTTCCTTATCTACCCATGCTGCCCCCTTTTTGATAGCTTTTTGGCATGAAAATTAGATAGAGATCTAGTGTTTGACATGGAGATTAATTCTAGAGTCCCAAAAGATCAAATAAGATGGTTATTTGATCAAAAGGGACTCCTATATGGTGCAAGGTTTTTTTATAAGAACCCTTGCACCAAAGGGTCTTTAAGACATGGTCTCCTTTCCATGTCCAAATGCTGTCCCTTTCATCTTCCATGCCCCTTTGATTCTCTCTCTCCCTCTCTTCTACATGCCTAAACAGTTAGGCATAAATTTGAGCTGAAGGTCCAGGATTTTTGGCATAAGATTTAGGATCTATGCGATGGTGTTCGTTAGATGGACGGACTACCTTCAGAAATAGTTGTGAAGGATCTACAAATCAGATTTGGATCTGATCATTAAAAAAAAAATTCATGAGGAGAAGATGTTCAGATCCTACCCAAGTGGATATCGATAGAGGCTAGGTATGTGCGTGGGTCATTCTAGAACCTCAGGAACCAAAAGGATCATCGTAGGATAGTCAGATTACCCAACAAGATACTTAAACATAAATCTAATTTAATTTTATTTTTAATTTTTAATATTAGATCACTATAATAAGATCTAAGAACTCTTAGATTTGATCAGATCATAAAAATTTTTGTAGAAAAATCTACCTCAGATCTGATGAGATTTGGACGATTCTATGATGAAAAATCAGATTTTTCTTTCAACCGATATCAGAGCTACGTTAGCAGTTCTTCAGATCTTTTTTAGATCTAATTTAATTTTTATTTATGATCTGATATTAAATAATTTTAGATGTCACATTTGATATGATTAGATCTAAAATAAGAAAATTAAAAATTATATGATTTAGATCTATAATATATAAGATGCATGACTAGACTAGGAATAAAATAGTTCTATGTGTAGTCAAGTATGATCATATTGTTAATTTGATTAAATATAATTTTAGATCTATTTTATTTTTATTTTTTTAAAATTATAATTACTATAATTAGATCTAAAAAATAGAAAATATAATTTTTAATTTTTAATTTATTCATATGAGATATGAAAGATGCATGCTTAGACTAGTTATAGAATAGTTCTATATAATGTCTAAAATAGTTTTATTTTTGATGTGATCAAATTTAAAATTTATTTTTTAGATTTAATATATGATATTTTAGATCTGAAAGCTTGCATGGTTTATTGAGTTATGATACATGAGATGTATGCAAGATATGTATAGGTTAGATCTTTTGTATATGTGATATATGATTTAGATCTAACTAATTTTGTTTTAGAAAATATATTTTTGATTAAGACATTCTTCTTGGCTGTCCAGTCATAAGAACAAAGTAGGATTAAAAGAGCCTCTCCTCCCATTTGATGGGGTGTTCATATGATGTGTAGGGGTGCTGCACGTTCGTCCTTAATCAAAAATCAAAATTTATTTTTTACAAAATTTTAGATCCTGAAATCCTAAAATTTTATTACATATTTTGTTCATGAATCCAAAACTTAATTAAGATTAAGATTATGAAATTAATTAGATCTAAAAATTATAAATTTTTAGATCTAAGACATCTTCATAAAATTAGGTTTGGGCTTGGGTAGCTTAATTAAGTCTAGCGGTTGATCAAACCAAATCAAGAGTTGATTAGGTGGGATCAAAGAAAGCTTAGAATTGATCAATCTAATAGGATTAAGTCTTGGTCAAGATTGAATCACATTGAGATGTGACTCGATCAAGTCAAGACCTAATTTGGCTCCATGGTTCGAGCCTGGATTGAAGGCTAATTCAATTGGTTCTGATTCCATAATTTGGTGTCTAAGATAAGTCTAGCAGATATGACTGACTAGTTTTTAATTGGGATCTACTCAACCTGAATGCATTCTTATCGAGTTAATGGCATATCCCTTTCATCGATTTTAATTACCTAACTATTTGTGTCGATCCAATTATGATTTGAGGTGGCTAACAATTTGAGCCAACCCATCCCACTAGGTTAGTCATAATTGTTACGACTAAATCATGTCACGTTTAAAGAGATCTAAATTAAATCTCTCTATGAAAATATTAAGTCTAAGGTCTTCCACCATTGTAGATGTATGGGCCCTTCCCAGGGTTGATTAATCTCGACTGGATACAGTGGTTCAGTTGCACCGAAAAGATGCAACCATGTCTATTAGGCATTGGATGCTATGGGTTAGAGGATGGATTGGGCTCAATATTTTGGATATAATGAGAGATCCAATCAGGAATCCAATTCGTGCAAATGATGGGTCTGACTTAACTAAGGAGTGTAGCAATATTCTAGGCACGATGAGCTTCATGAATTAGAGATCAGATTTTGGTATACCATGATTAGAGAATCATTGGACAAGAGTTGTCCACTCATCAGTTGACCCATCATCAATAACTATTAAGTGAGGTGGTGAGCCAGTTGGTTGGACCGCACCATCCACTAGAAATCAATAATCATGACGATTTTCGCATCTCTACCAAAAAAGTATAGGGATCCGAGTAAATAATGGAAGCCTAATTTATTTAAAAATAAAATTTTTTAAATAAATTGATTAAGTTTAATTATAAAATCTAACTAAAAACTTTGACTCTCTACGTGAAAATATCTACGTCCAATCCACTAGTCCGTATCCTGAACACCCATAGACTGACCAGACCCAACTATAAGGATTGGCTCCAAAACTTCAAAATAGTTTTGGGTTCCAAGAAGTTGACTAATGTGTTGAAACAAGATCCTCCCACTTTACCAGCACGTCCATCCGCTGATCAAAGAGCATCTCTAAAAATGGATGGATGAAGATAACAAAGCCAAGTATTACATGTTGGGCTCAATGTCTGATGAGCTCCAGCAACAACATGAAGTTATTAAGATTAGCCATCAAATGTTAGCTCACCTACAAGAGTTATTTGGTGAACAGAGTCACACAGCCACATATCAAGTCACTAAGAGACATTTTAAGGCTCAAATGCATGATGGATAGTCAATCCAAGATCATTGTCTGATGATGATCAAGAACTTAGAAGAGCTTGAGAAGCTCAATGTCAAGTTAGATCAGGACCTATAGATTGATATAATTTTGCAGTCTTTAATTGATGCATATAGGCAGTTCATCATGAACTATCATCTACATAAACTTCAAAATATCTTGGCTGAACTTATGAATATACTGGTTACTGCTGAGCTATCTATAAAAGGTTCAAAGGGCTTAGTGCTTGCTATGGAGCAGGCTTCTTCCAAAAGAAAGTCTTTTATAAAGAAAAAAAGTCCGCAAAAAAGTAGAAGATAAAAGGTGGAAAGATGAAAAGGCAGAACCAAAGAAGAAGGCCACTAATAAGGAAAAATATTTTCATTGCAATACAAATGGCCACTGGAAGCAAAACTATCCTCTCTACCTGGCCAGCCTGAAGAACAAGAAGGAGGTAGGTCCTTCTCGAGGTATGCTCATTATAGAATCTAACTTTATGATTTCTTCTGCATCTAGTTAGGTGCTTGACTTTGGTTCAGTGCTCATTTATGCACTTCTATGCAGGGTCTTGAGGATAGCAAGAGGCTGAGGGATGGTGAGATGATCCTACACATCGAGAATGGAGCAAGAGTTGCTGCTATGGCCGTGGAATCCTACCCTCTTCGATTACCATCAGGATTAGATCTAGTTCTTAGAGATTATTTTTATGTACCTACAGCAAGTAGAAATTTGATTTTTATTTCATGATTAGTATAAGAAGGCTATGTAATTAGTTTTCTTAAGGATTATTGTAATATTCTTTATGAAAGAAATAAAATTGCAAAAGATTTTCTTATAAATGGTCTCTATTAGTTACATATTGATATTTTTATTTTTAATATCGAGCAAAACACGAATGCCATAGGATCAACGTGACCTAAGGATTGTCTAAATGATAGGTATCTTTGGCACCTTAGGCTAAGTCATATAGCTGAAGATAGGGTTAACAAATTAAAGAAATTCGGACTATTGAGTCTGTTGACTTTTGAGTCATATCCAATTTATGAATTATGCTTTCATGGCAAAATGACCAAGCTTTCTTTTATGGAATATGGGGAAGGGCCATAGATCTACTCACCCTGATACACATAGATGTGTGTAGCCCATTTGATGTACCAATCAGGGGTAATTATGTTTACTTTATCACCTTTATCGATGATCTATCTCGGTACGGGTATGTGTATTTGATGTGACATAAGTTTGAAGCTTTTGAAAAGTTCAAGAAATTCATACTCAAAGTAGAAAAATAAATAGAAAATCCCATTAAGATTCTTTAATCAGATCGCGAAGGCAAATACCTTAGTCAGGAATTCCTAGACTATCTTAAGGATAATGGCATAATCTCTCAATGGACTCCACCTGAAATACCTCAACTCAATGGGATTTTAGATGGAGAAACCAAACTCTATTAGATATGGTCCGATCCATGATGAGTTTCATGGATATTCTTAAGTTTCTTTGGGGACATAGTCTTATGACTGCTATATATTTCCTGAATAGGATTTCCTCTAAAATCATTCCTACCACACCGTATGAGATGTGACATGGTAAGAAATCAAGTCTGAGTCATCTTAGAATTTGAGATTGTCTGGCTCATGTCAAGAGACAAAAGGCAGACAAATTAGAGTCTAGGTCCTTTAGAGCTCGATTTATTAGATATCCTAAAGAGTCATTAGGATATTATTTCTATCTTCTGAAAGATCACAATGTGATTATGTGTCGACATGCCATCTTCTTTGAAAAATAGTTTATTCTAGATGGTGGCATTGGAAGATAGATTAGACTCGAAGAGAAAATCTTTGATGAGAAATGAGCTAAAGAACCTATGGAATCCAATCAGATTGAGCCAATCCAGACACTACCATTTCCACCTCATAAATCAAATAGAATTTTTCATTCTCCCGAAAGGTACTTAGATACTATCTCAGAAGATATAGAGGAAATATTCCTTATAGGAAATGGGGTTCATGGTGATGATCCCAAAACCTATGATGAGGCGATATTAGATATCGACTTCGAGAAATGGTTAGAAGCAATAAAGTCACAGATTGACTCAATGTGTTCAAACAAAATCTGGACCTTGGTAGATCCATCTGAAAGTATAGTACCTATTGGATGTAAATGAATCTTTAAGAGAAAGATAGGTGCCGATGGAAATGTAGAGACATTCAAAGCAAAGGTCGTAGCAAAAGGGTATAGTCAGCGTGAAGGCATTGACTATCAAGATACTTTTTTGCCAGTAGCCATGTTCAAATCCATCTACATATTGCTTGCTGTTGTAGCCTATTTTGATTATAAAATATGGCAGATGGACGTGAAAATGACATTCTTAAATGAATATCTTAAGGAAGATATTTATATGGAACAGTCACTAGGTTTCACATCCAGTGATGATGATCACAAGGCATGCAAGCTGTAAAGATCCATATATGGACTTAAGCAAGCATCTCAAAGCTAGAATGCTTGTTTCAATGATGTAATCAAATCATTTGGATTCATCAAGAATGAGGAGGAGATCTATATTTTCAAAAAGGTTAGTGGGAGCACTGTTGTTTTCCTAATACTATATATGGATGACATCCTCCTAATTGGGAAAGTTATTCTCATATTCACCATAGTCAAAATGTAGTTGTCTAAGGAGTTCTCTATGAAAGATTTAGGTGAGGCATCCTTTATTCTGGGAATTAAGATCTATAGGAATAGACCGAATAGGATGCTAGGTTTTTCATAAAAAATATACATAGAAGAGGTGCTGAAGAGGTTTAGCACGGAAAACTCCAAGAGAAGTTTAGTATCCTTTAAATATGGCATTCATCTCTCTAAGAAGATGTGTCCTAGCTATTAGATGTGTGCCTTAGAAGCCAGATTGGCTGACACTTATAATACGCTTGTAAGTGCAATTTTATATTTTTGACTATAAATTAATAAGAAGATTATTTTCTATCATAGTGTGTATTTAAAGTGCCTGTGATATATCCTTTGAGTTAATAGAAATGATAATTCATATTTTTAAGAGTTAAAAAATTTAAGACATGAATTCTCATAATTAACTCATAAACTGCTCCTGACCGTAGGATCATCATGAAGATCATGATCGATCCAAAAGATTGGTGTACGATCATTTTCTTAGGATAGATGTACCTTAAGTCTATGATGTGGAGACACCACAGCGAGAGTACAGATACTCGTTAGAGAACGAGGGCACTGAGCATGACCACCTCGAGTAATCATAAGAAAGTCTATCTTCTAGTTGATGACTAGCTCGATGCTATAGTGGTGTGTCTAGTTCTTGGACCTGAGGTGCATCGGCAATTCATCTTAAGGGTGTTATAGTTTGACTATACCATAATTCGGTCTCCTAGCCATTCAAAATCCTATGGTGTATGTTGGATATAGCATGTTCATTGTAGGAATTGGATTGCATTAGTAGGCAATCTATCTACCTCGATAGATGAGGAGTAGCCCTATGATAATCATGAGATTGAGTCCTTAAGCCCATGAAAATGGCAAAGTAAAGATGATAGAAAGAGTTTCTATTAGAATTTCACATCAGACTCAAATCAAATGATTAATTCATCAGATGGATGTTGGGCTTGACGAGTTCACCTTAACCTTAATCCTATCAGGGCTCAAGATAGAAGAAAGTAATCACATAGGTAACTGCATCGAGAAGTTTGCTTTCAGTTTTGATAGGTTGCCACCATATACTGCTAGGTGTCACTGGTAGATTTTGGGAGCAATTAGAATGATTTTGATGATCGATCATTCTAATTGTATGAAATAAAAAAGTTCTAGTCCATCGAAAGGTGTTTCAATGATATCAATGATAGAGATCGTGACTTGTCTCATTACCATACGAAACTAAATCTAATTGAATCACATAAATAAGGATTTGGATCTGGATGTCATCAATTGAGCTAACCCAGTTTGATTGATTTGGATTAGATCCAATCAGGTTCAAGGTAATCATGCTAGCACATGATTGAGCATGGCTTTCTCCTTTTGTAATCTTTCAAATTTATCGCAATCGAGTCAAATTTAATTTGATTTATTTCTATATCATGAATGGATTTATTTTTATCTAACTGAAACTAGTCCAAGATAGATTAATTATTGAAATTAAATCTATTGGAGATAAACTCTACTCCCGTTGAAGTTCAGTATGATATTTAGCCTAATATAACTGATAATCATGGAAGAGCTTCAATCAGAAATTCTTCCTCCAGCAGCCAAACCCCTCTAGACTCCTTCAGTGGCCAAACTCCTCCAGTGGCCAAACTCCTTGCAGACTCCTCCAGCAGTTGAACTCCTCCAGCGGTCGAACCCCTCTCGAACTCCTGCGGTGGCCAAATCCCTCCAGACTCCTTCAGCAGCCAAACTCCTCCAGTGGTCGAACATTTCCCAGACTCCTCCAATGGCCAAACTCCTCTAGCGGCCGAACCCCTCTCGGACTCCTCCAGCAACCGAACCCCTCCAAGACCCCTACAGCGGCCGAACTTCTTTCAGACTTCTTCTTCAGCTGAACTTCTCCCAGGCTTCTCCATCAGCCAAACTTCTTCATCAGTCAGACTCCTCCGAACTTCTCCATCAGTCGGACTCCTTTCAGACATCTCCATCAATCGGACTCCTTTTGGACTTCTCCACCAATGGAACTTCATCTAGATTCCTCCAGTAGATTACTTTTAGATTTTAACTAGCATTCCTCTCGGATGATCCCCTCTAGCCATATTTCCTTTAGGAGTCCAAACTACTCTGGAATTGATGTATGCCAAAGCTCTTCACCAACCGATGCCTGCTTCCTCCAAACTTTGACTTTTAAATCTCAAGAAATGGGCACATCGTGACAACGAACACCTCTCTCTATAACAAACTCTACATGGCCCCAAGTGGCTCAGTATTGAAGGACTATGGCTATCACTATCAGTCTGCTACAGACGGTGCCCCTCTCCATAACAAGCCCCACGTGGCCTCAAGCAGACAGCTACCAGATGGCTATGGCTGTCACTATCAGTCTGCTACAGGCGGTGCCCCTCTCCATAACAAACCCCATGCGGCCTCGAGCAGTCCACTACTGGATGGCTACAGCTGTCACTATCAGTCTGCTACAGGCGGTGCCTCTCTCCATAACAAGCCCCATGTGGCCCCAAGCGGCCAGCTACCGGATGGCTATAACTGTCACTATTAGTTCGATCCAGACTCCATCTATAAAAGGGATCCTCTAGATACGTTTTCTCTAAGCTCTCTTCTCCTTCCTAAAACTCTACTGAATTCTTTCTTAAGCACTCCATTTTTGTTGGTCAGAAGAGCTGATTTGATCATCGGAGGGTCCTATCGAAGCCACCACTATTGACTCCAGATGGGACTTTATTTTTTAGATCATCGATGGTGACCTCTTCTTCCTCGACTCTATTTCGATCTGACATCAACCAGATTCTGCACCAATAGAATTGGCGCTAGAGGAAGGGCCCCTCTATTCTTGAGGTATTTCTATTCTTAAAGGAGTGCTCAATCGATCCTATGGATCTTCTTCTTCAAGATTCATTTTCATCCTCTTCCTCAATCCCAAGAAATGCCTCTAAAGAAGGTGACTACCCAGAGATCTACTGCTTCTATCGCTAGATCTGAGCTAGATCCATCCATTCCTGCTCCACCACTAGTCCTTCAACCTCCTCCTCCATCGACAACCATGGTAGATCTAGAGTGGTTTAACAAGCTAATGCAACGAGTTTAGGGCCTCACCAAAATGGTGCAAGCCATGCGGCAACCCCCGATGGCAGCTCCACCAGGAAACCTATGATCGTAATGTCATAAACCAATCCCAAGAAGGAGCAGTTGGGCTAGCATACCCATTGCCCTTGAGAAGAAGAAACAGAGAGTAGAGAATTCTTGTTCGGATCATGATTCTTCTTCAGAAGAGACCTTCCTCATCTACAGTCGAAAGCCTTCCAAGATCTGCGGTTGAGACAATGTCCTCGATCAAAAACTATAGGAGATGGATCGATGGATTGAGGAACTCCGCCACATCGCCCTGGCTCGCCATGATGATGTCTGCACCAATCCCCCTTTCTCTCCCCAAATTATATAAGAGTCCATTCTATCGAACATTAAGCTCCCCTAATTTGAAAGCTACAATGGAACCTCTGATTTGGTCGATCACCTGGAGGCCTTTCGAACTATGATGCTGCTCCATGGGGCACCAAATGCCATCTTATGCCGAGCTTTCCCATCTACCTTGAAGGAAGCATCCAAAAACTAGTACTCAACATTGAGGCTAGGGACAGTCTTCTCCTTTGACTAGATGAGCCACTAGTTTGTGGCTCACTTCGTCAGCAGTCGATGTCCGCACCAAGGTTCGAATTTCCTAATGAATATCAAGCAGAGGAGAGAAAATCTATCCAGACTTATGTCACCCAATTTAATGCTGCTACATTGGACATCCGAAACCTAGATTAGTCTGTTGCAATGGCCGCACTCAAGGGCGGGCTTCAGAAGAATGATTTGCTATTCTTCCTGAAGAAAAAGTACCCCAGGAACTTTATCGATCTGCTAGCTCGGACTGAGGGTTATACCTGATCAAAAGAAGCCTTCAAGATGAAAGATGAAAAAGCTAGAGAAGAGCAACAGGTGGGCAAGTCTAATAAACCCACAACTGATCGAGGGTCGAATGAAGTTCGGCCATGCTCATGGACTCCCCTTGAGCGCAAGCGAGCCTGAACTCTTCCTCGAGCTCGTCATCAAAGAAGCTCCGATAGAAGGGCACGAAGAAGTTCTCCCTCCAAAAGGTTTTATAACTATGCCTCCCTCAATACTCCAAAAATGCAAGTATTGATGGAGATCAAGGAGCAACTACTGAGGTCTAAAAGGATGCGCACTCATCCTGGTAAGTACAATCCTAGCAGATATTACCTCTACCATCATGACCATGATCACGATACTAAAGAATGCATTCAGCTCAAAGATAAGATCGAGGAGCTCAACAAGAGAGATCGGTTGGATCAATACCTCAAATGCTGGTCCGAAGCAAGAGAAAATTGGCCGAGGGTACTACTATTGCCAAAACCACCAAGAAGGAACAACAAGGAGATCGGCCACCTCTCAACATTATCAACACTATCTCTGGGAGACTTCGATGAGAAGAGGCCAGCAGATCTAAGGGATCAGTGAAGAGATGGAGGACTGAAGAACCCATAACCTTCATTGAGGTAGATGCATGGGGGGTATAGTTTTTGCATAATGATGTGGTTGTTATCTTTTTAAATATAGCAGACTATGATGTACGTCGCATCCTAGTTGATAATGAAAGTTTGGTTGACGTCTTATCTTATGATGCTTTCTCCAAAATATCAATATCTGATAGTTAGCTAGGACCAATAAACTCTCCCTAGTAGGCTTCGCTGGTGCTGCAGTACCAGTTGAAGGTATAATAACTCTAGCCATGGTTGCAGAGCAATATCCAAGACAGTCCAGAGTGCAGATGGATTTTCTGATAGTAAAGGCTCCCTCTGCTTATAATGCAATTCTCGATCGATCTGATCTAAATGCGCTTCAAATGGTGGTGTCAACTTATTATCTAAAAATGAAACTTTTGACAAGTTACGGGATCGGAGAGGTTAGGAAAGATCAAGCTCTGGCAAGGCATTGCTACTCAATTATCCTACAAAAGAAAGAATGGTTCGACACTTATCTTGTTGATGGGTTAAATGTCCGTGATGATCTTGCTGAAGAACGGGATGAGCCCATAGAAGATCTTGTGACCATCCCTCTGGATGACGAAAATATGGAGCATATGGTGCAAATTGGCTCCAATCTGAAGGATGAAGTTCGAAAGTAGCTCATCACCTTCTTATGAAGGAATGCAGATGTCTTCATCTGGGTTCCGACAGATATGCCTGGGATTGATGCTGAGGTTATGGAACATCGGCTGGCCGTTGATCCCAAGCATCGACTAGTTTAAGAAAGAGTTCGAGGCCATGCATCAGAAAGGCAGAAGGTAATAACAGAAGAAGTCGACAAGCTTCTCAATGTCGGATTTATCCAAGAAGTTAGCTATCCGACTTGGATCTCTAACATGGTCTTAGTCAATAAAGCCAATGGCAAGTGGATGATGTGCATCGACTTTAAGAAACTTAATAAGGCCTGCCTAAAAGACAGCTACCCTTTGCCCAGAATCGACCAACTAGTAGATGCGACTTCAGGGTACGAGCTCCTCACCTTCATGGATGCCTTCTCTAGCTACAACCAAATTTGGATGGCACCAAAGGATGAGGAGAAGATTGTTTTTATTACTTACCATGGTTTTTACTATTATAGGGTCATTCCCTTCAGGCTTAAAAATGCAGGTGCGACTTGTCAGTGCTTGGTCAATAAAATATTCAAGAAGCAGATGGCCGCAATATGGAGTTTTACATCGATGACATGCTGGTCAAAATTTGGAAGATTGTCAATCATGTTACCGACCTTGAAGAGGCTTTCGATGCGCATAAAAAATACAAGATGAAGCTGAACCCAACCAAGTGTGCCTTTGGGGTAGCCTCAAAAAAATTTTTAGGATTCACGATCTCGAGACAAGGGATCGTGGCCAATCCAAAAAAAATTTGAGCTACCTAGGAGATGACCGCTCCAAAGTCCATCAAAGAAGTTCAGCGTCTGACCGAAAAGGTGGTGTCTTTGAATCATTTTGTCTTGAGGACGGCTGAATGCTACATGCCCTTCTTCCAAATCCTTAGAAAATTGAAAGATTTTCACTGAACTTAGGAATGTCAAAAGATGTTCGACGAGCTCAAGAACACCTCGGCTTGCCCTCCTACTAGTCAAACTCGAATATGGAAAGGAGCTGTTTCTCTATCTCGCGGTCTTCCCTACGACACTAGTGATAGTCCTAATCAAAGAGAAGGTGAAAGTACAATGATCAATCTACTATATAAGCTGGATTCTAAGGAATGCTGAGACCAGATATACGAAGTTAGAAAAATTGACTTACGCTCTTCTGATTACAGTAAGAAGGCTTCAACCTTTCTTGCAGGGACATGCTATAATACTCCTCACTGACCAGCCGATCAAATCAATCCTTCATCAAATGGATGCTTTTAGAAGAATTGCAAAATGGGCCATTGAATTAACAGAGTTCGGCATCAACTACCGACCTCACCTAGCAATCAAGGCTCAGGCACTAGCTGACTTCATAGTTGAATGCACCATTCTAGATGAAGCCAAGCTTGAACAGATCGAGATCGGCATCCTATGGTTGCAATCGAGCCTCCCCAAAGAAAGTGCCAACCTTTTTGAAGATTTTTGGGCCCTGTATGTGGATGGTTTATCCAACTCCACTGGAGCAGGTGCGGGATTAGTCTTAGTCAACCCTAAGGGAGTAGTCGCCGAGTACGCACTATGCTTCAAATTTTCTGCAATTAATAATGGAGCCGAATATGAAGCACTGATCATCAGGTTAAAAATAGTAAGAGAGTTAAAAGTAGATCGACTTCAAGTCTACAGTGATTCTCAATTAGTGGTCGGCCAAGTTAGTAGTGATAAGTGGTAAAAATATACTAATAAAAGTATTAAATTATAAAATAAATTAATCTATTTCTTTAGAAATTGATACTTTTATTAATCTTATGTAGGAAAAAAGGCAACCAATGTGAAGATCTTAATTTTCTAATTCAGATGAAATAAATTTCAGACAAAACAGACTTCAAACGAGCCCAGAATTGAATTTCAAAAAAAAAAAAATCATCGATGCAACATTGACGTCAGGATGATATCAGCATTTTTTGCGACGCACGATGGACCAACCGGAGGATATTTTGGGTATTTCACATCAGGAAAAGCACTTTGATTGGCTGAAGAATGCGGCGGTCTACGCAAGACCGAGCTCGCGCATGGTTCACGAAGGATAATTTGGGAATTCTGGCTGATCCAACGGACGGTTTTCACCGAAACTCGATCGGACGGTTGAAAAGAAGGTGCTGATGGATGGCATCCATAGCTCCCGATCGAGATCCAACGGCTGAGATTCATCCCGAAGTTAAACTATATATCAGAAGCCTTCTTTCTACATGATCGGATGGCCTAGATTCGATCCAATGGTTGATCCAACGGTTGGCATTAAATCCAACTTGATCTGGATTATTTTAAGGGGTTTTTGAGTGATTTTTGGACCGTTTGATCAACATCTAATGGCCAGAATTACCCAGATCTTAATTTGAGTTATTTTGGGAGTCTTAAACCTAGTTTTTGATGGATTTTGGGGGAAAATCAAACTCTTTATCTATAAAACATTCTAGTGTTGTTGTGAAAAAATAATCAGAGAGAGACAGAGAGAGAGATGGGGAGAAAAAGAGAAATAGAGAGAGAGAGGGAGAAAAAGAGAGAGAGAGAAAGAGAGAGGAGAGAGATAGAAAGAGAAGAGTGATTTGTAAAAAAAATTAAAAAGGGTTTTTGATTTCTTTCGACGATCAAGACATCGATTAAGGAGCCTCTTCATCTTCACCAAGTTCTCCACATCAAGAGCAGTAGACAATCAATTTCAGCAATCAAACAGTCTAATTTCTCTATGCTTTTTATTTTATTTGCTATTTTTGAACTTGTTATCATGAACTAAATTTTCTTTTACTAAGGCTAAGGTGTAGCCACTCTTTTGATGCAATATTCAGTGTGATTTATTTTTAAATTTTATTCATGAGGAGTATATAAATCTGATCTTAATCCTTTTAGATTATTGGTCATCTTCTAATTGATCCGATGAACATAGATGTTACGGATCAAGTACATCTATGTTAATGCTTCTTGATTATATACCTTGTATTATGAATCAAATTAGAATTCATATGCATGCGAGAATTTTAGTACGCTTTGGACGCGGCATATTTTAATTACAGGGTTTCACAAAATCTAATGCATTAATATTTATTTAAATTACACCTGGACCAAAGGATAATTAATAAATATTAATAGTTTTGCTATGCCTAGACCAAAGGGTAGTGAATAAATTAGGAGACTCCACTATCACATGAAATAAAATTAATCTAAAAATCTGAATATTGTATTGACTGAGTTGGTGAACCGATTGCCTTAGTAATCCATTGCTCTTGAGTTTAAAACCCTAATAATTTACACTGTCTCTATTTAATTAAAAACTTTTAATTATTTTTTTTATTTTCTTTATTTTCTTTAATTTCTTATTCTCATAAATCGATCATCTAAATAAAGCATAGGAAAGAGCTTTTCAGTACTTATTTTCCAATCCTCTAGGGATGATACTCTACTCATTCACTTTATTACTTGATCGACTGGTGCACTTGCCATAGCTATAAATTAGCACGCATCAAGTTTTTGGCATCGTTGCTAGGGATTGTGTCTAAAACAATATTGAAATTTTGATTCTAGCTTTACTTTAGAAATTTATTTTTAATTTTTATTATTTTTTTAAAAAAAAAATTTTTAGTGCATGACACGTACTGGACATAGTAACTTACTACCTCTAGATCTAAAAATTGAAAGGACTATTAGAAGACTATAACAAGAGAGAAACATGGCAGTGGAAGATCCTAACGACATCAATCTAGGATTGGATTTGGCGACCGAAGGACAGCATGAAGCTATTCAATCAGTATATCGTCCATTAAATGATTACATCAAACCATTTGTAGCCGATGTAGCTTCGAGCATCAGAAGACTACCTGTACGAGCAAACAACTTTGAAATAAAACTGACGATGATCCAGATAATTCAATCAACTGTCCAATTCAGTGGACACATGCATGATGATCCGAATGCCCATATTTTTAATTTTCTTGAACTTTGCGATACTTTTAAAATTAATGGGGTGTCGGATGATGCTATTAAATTAAGGTTATTTCCTTTTTCTTTATGGGACAAAGCTAAGAGTTGGCTTCATTTTCTACAGGTTCTATCACAACTTGGGATGTCCTAGCCCAAAAATTCTTAGCCAAGTACTTTCCACCTTCCAAGACTGCTAAGATGCGCAATGATATCACTTCCTTTATGTAGATGGATATGGAGACATTATATGAGGCTTGGGAGCATTTCAAAGAATTATTGAGGAGATGTCCACATCATCAACTACCCGTATGGCTTCAGGTATAAACTTTCTATAATGGTTTATCTCCTACTAATCGTTCTATGATTGATGCAGCAGCAGAAGAAACCATTAATCAAAAAATGGAGAAAGAAGCTTTCAATCTGATCGATGAGATGGCATCAAATAGCTATCAATGGCAGACAGAACGTATGATGCCAAAAAGATTAGCAGCTGTGCAGAGAGTAGATTGCGTGCCAATTTTACTAGCTGAAATTATAGCCCTTAGAGTCGAAGTCAACAACTTAAAGGGAACAGCTATGCATATTCAGAGCATTACTTGTGACCTATGTGGAGGAGGACACGATACGAGCAATTGCCAAACAGATAATCCTTTTGCTAAAACAACTAATACAGCTAATTATATTGGTAATTTTTTCAGGCCGCAATAAAACAATCCCTACTCCAACACATACAATCAAGGGTGGAGGCAGCACCCAAATTTCTTATGGAGCAATCAAAATGCAGCACAACAGCCACCCCCGGGATTCCAAGTACCTAAAAAGAAGTCCAACATGGAAGAGCTGATGGTCAAATTTATGCAAAACCAAGAAGCAACTATAAAAAATTTGGAAGCCAAACTTAGGCAGGACCAAACAGCAGAAATTCGAAACTTGGAGATGCAAATAGGTCAAATGGCTAAAATAATCTTCGAGAGACCTCAGAGATCCTTGCCAAGCAATACGGAGAGAAATCCATGGGAGTAAGTCAATGCTATCACCCTAAGAAGTGGTACAAAGTTGGAGGAGCCACATCAAAAGAATGAGACTGAAGAGCCAACTACAAATAAGGAACCATCAACTCAAATTCGTCAGTCACCAATACAACCAGCAGATGGATGGTCTCCAGGTATACGATTTGCCGATCCAAATGTGAAGCCCTACGTGCCACCACTACCATTCCCAGAGAGACAAATAAAGCATCTAGATAAGGAATTTTCTAATTTTTTCAAAATTCTAAAGAATTTACATATTAATATTCCTTTTGTAGATGCTATTACTCAAATGCCCAGGTATGCCAAGTTTCTTAAAGAAATCTTAACAAATAAAAAAAAACTGAAGGAGCATGAGAGAATAAATTTGAATGAAGAATGCTCAGCAATACTTCAAAATAAATTACATAGAAGTTAAAAGATCTAGGAAGTTTTACTATCCCCTGCATTATTGGTGATTGTAGTTTTGATAAAGTTTTATGTGACTTAGGAGCAAGCATTAATCTCATGCCTTTTTCTATTTTCAGGAAGCTGGGTCTAGGAGAACCAAAGCCTACCACTATTACTCTTCAATTAGCCGACAGATCCATTAAATATCCAAGAGGTATAGTGGAGGATGTCTTGGTAAAAGTAAATAAGTTTATTTTTCCTATTGATTTTATTGTTCTTGATATGAAAGAAGATTATGATGTACCCCTTATTTTAGGGAGACCCTTTTTAGCTACTGGAGGAGCTTTAATAGATGTTCAACAAGGAAAATTAATTCTTAGAGTCCAAGATGAACAAGTTACTTTTAATGTTTTCAAAGATACTAAACATATTGATGATAATCAAACTTGTTTTCTAATTGACATTATTGACAATCCATTATATGAGAATTCTGTAGAAAATAGGTTTGAGACTATAAAAGCGAGCAATGTCAAATTGAAAGAGGACTCAATCAAACATGAAAGTATTCCAATTAAAGTGAAATGGCACCAGATTGATCCACTTTAGAACTCAAAGAAAGTCAAGCTGAAGACTATAAATCAGAACTACTAGATAGGTTGTTTCTTTTCTTTTTAGTTTTGATCATTTTTTTTTTTTCTTTTATTTTTCTATAATTTGTGGTTGCTTTTTTACTACTCTGGTGTGTATTTTTAATTTTGCAGAAAAATCAATGAGAACTCAAGCAAAATTTTAAAGCTCCAAAGAACCAGACTGAACCAAATCAGGTGTATTCCTTCCTATCTTTTATTGCACCCTTTATTTTTCTTTCTCCTTTAAGACAATGTAGAATAAGTTTAAAAAAAAAAAAAATCATGTGTCAAGAAGAAAATCTTGAGCAAGATAAACTGGATAAGTGATAAAAGATAGAATTATTTGCTAATGAATGTAACGAGTTAAAGAAGTAGATTATTTGGTCAACTTTTAGCAAGCCTACTTAGGTCATTAAAAGACTATTAACACTTTTATTGCACATGCACACTAATAAGACAAAGTAGGTATTGATTATAAGACCAACTGGGGATTCAATTATCACTGATAGTTGGTAATTAATATACATTCTAATCAAAGAAGCTTGAATTTAAGGAAAGAGCTACCTACCTATAAATAAAGTGTAAAAGATAGAGTATATGTGGATTGCCCAAAGCCTAGTAACTAGGTCTCTGCACCTAGGTCAAGAATGAAAATTCATGTAAAACGGTGAAGAGAAGGCTAGGATGCTCAGCAAAAAAAAAATAGGCAGTGTGAAAGCTACCTTAATTCATGAGTATAAAATTGAGAATGTATAGAAAATTGACCGAAATAGGTGATAAGAGAGGATACTTTTATTCTTTTAATTTAATACTGAAATGCTAAAGTTAATCATCATGAGCACAAGTGCTATAGATCTTTGATGTACTCTAAGAAAGTTTTTAATTGTATTGACTGAAAAATTTGCTTCTGAAGGTCAATGCTTAGTTAGCAGTATTTTCTAAACTTTTTGACCTTTAATCCTAGATTTTATCTTTGTGATGGATAATCTTATTAAAATATGGTATTAAATAAGACATTGTTAAGGGACTAGCAATGACTAAGTTGGGGGGTGTGATAAGTGGTAAAAATATACTAATAAAAGTATTAAATTATAAAATAAATTAATTTATTTTTTTAGAAATTGATACTTTTGTTAATCTTATGTAGTAAAGAAGGCCACCAATGTGAAGATCTTAATTTTTTGGTTCAGATGAAATAAATTTCAGATAAAACGGACTTCAAACGAGCCCAGAATTGAATTTCAAAAAAAAAAAAAAAAACACCGATGCAACACTGATGTCAGGATGATGTCAGCATTTTTTGCGACGCACGGTGGACCAATCGGAGGGTATTTTAGCTATTTCACATTAGAAAAAGCACTCTGATTGGTTGAAGAACATGGCGGTCTATGCAAGATCGGGCTCGCGCATGATTCACGGAGAGCAATTTGGGAATTCTGGCTGATCCAATGGATGGTTTTCACTGAACCTCGATCGGACGATTGAAAAGAAGGCACTGATGGATGGCATCCATAGCACCCAATCGAGATCCAATGGCTGACATTCATTCCGAAGTTAAACTATAGATCAGAAGCCTTCTTTCTACGCGATCGGATGGCCCAAATTCGATCCAACGACTGATCCAACAGCTGGCATTAAATCTGACTTGATCTGGATTATTTTAAGGGGTTTTTCAGTGGTTTTTGGACCATTTGATCAACATCTAATGGTCAGAATTATCCAAATCTTAATTTGAGTTGTTTTGGGAGTCTTAAACCTAGTTTTTGATGGATTTTGGGGGGAAATCAAACTCTTTATCTATAAAAAATTCTAGTATTGTCGAGGAAAAATAATCAGAGAGACGGAGAGAGAGATGGAGAGAAAGAGAGAAATAGACAGAGAGAGGGAGAAAAATAGAGAGAGAGAAAGAGAGAGGAGAGAGATAGAAAGAGAAGAGTGATTTGTAAAAAAAATCAAAAAAGGTTTTTGATTTCTTTCGACGATCAAGACATCGATTAAGGAGCCTCTTCATCTTCGCCAAGTTCTCCACATCAAGAGCAGCAGACAATCAATTTCAGCAATCAAACTGTCTAATTTCTCTATGCTTTTTATTTTATTTGCTATTTTTGAACTTGTTATCATGAACTAAATTTTCTTTTACTAAGGCTAAGGTGTAGCCACTCTTTTGATGCAATATTTAGTGTGATTTATTTTTAAATTTTATTCATGAGGAGTATATAAATCTGATCTTAATGCTTTTAGATTACTGATCATCTTCTAATTGATCTGATGAACATAGATGTTACGGACCAAGTATATCTATGTTAATGCTTCTTGATTATATACCTTGTATTATGAATCAAATTAGAATTCATATGCATGCAGAATTTTAGTATGCTTTGGCGTATTTTAATTAAAGGGTTTCATAAAACCTAATGCATTAATATTTATTTAAATTACATCTGGACCAATGGATAATTAATAAATATTAATAGTTTTGCTATGCCTGGATCAAAGGGTAGTGAATAAATTAGGAGACTCCACCATCACATGAAATAAAATTAATCTAAAAATCTGAATATTGTATTGACTGAGTTGGTGAAACGATTGCCTTAGTAATCTATTGCTCTTGAGTTTAAAACCCTAATAATTTACACTCTCTCTATTTAATTAAAAACTTTTAATTATTTTTTTTATTTTCTTTATTTTCTTTAATTTCTTATTCTCATAAATTGATCTTCTAAATAAAGCATAGGAAAGAGCTTTTCAGTACTTATTTTCCAATCCTCTAGGGACGATACTCTACTCATTCACTTTATTACTTGATCGACTGGTGCACTTGCCATAGCTATAAATTAGCATGCATCAAGTAGCAATTATGAAGCACGAAAGGAAAGTATGATGAAATACCTTGAAAAAGTAAAGGATTTGACTCCGACCTTCAGCAGTTTCGGCATTTGATATATTATAAGGGTAGAAAATATAAGAGCCGACCTCCTCTCTAAATTGACCACTTCAGCCCCAGCCAAACTATCCAAAGAGGTATTTTTTGAAACTCTAAAATGCCCAAGCTCAAAGAAATCACAGCTCGTTATGCAGGCGGAGCTCAAGCTGAGCTAGATTGACCTATTAGTTGCCTATTTCAAAGAGGGAGTTCTTCCTCGTGATTCGAAAGAAGCTCAAAAACTCAGGAATCAAGCCTTTCGGTACGTTTTGTATAAGGGCAAGTTATATAAAAGGTCATATTCGCTACCGCTGCTGAGATGTCTCCGACCTTCAGAGGCTATCTTTGCATTTGGAATGTGCATGAGGAAATTTATGGAATTCATGTAGGAGCCAGATCTTTGTCATAAAAACTACTTCAGTAAGGGTACTATTGGCCAACCTTGTACCATGATTCTATGGAGTATGCCAAGAAATATGACCACTATCAAAAAAATGCAAACATACAAAGATAGCCAGCCTCTGAGCTTACTCCACTGAGTGCAACTTGGCCATTTGTGCAGTGGGGAATGGATATACTTGGTCCTTCCCCAACAACATTCGCACAACGAAAGTTCCTCCTAGTCGCGATCAACTACTTCACCAAATGGGTTGAAGCCAAACTACTAGCAAAAATTATCGAGACCAAGGTACAGAACTTCATCTGAAAGTCAATTATCTATCGATTCGGTCTGCCCCAAACTCTCATAATGGATAATAGGCGATAGTTTGCTAGGATGAGGTCCACTAAGTTCTGTGAAGATCTAAACATCTTCCATCACTTCATGTCGGTAGCTCACCCACAGACAAATGGGGAAGCTAAAGTGACCAACCAGACCCTGTTGCGAGGCATCAAGACAAGACTCGATAGAGCAAGAGATCCTAGGTGGACGAACTTCACCACGTCCTCTGGATGTATTGAACTACTCAAAGACTACCAATCAAAAAAATATCGTTCACCTTGGCTTTTAGAATGAAGGCAGTTATCCCAATCGAGCTTAAGCTCCCATCAGCATAGGTCATGACCTTCAATGAGCATCATAATTCACAGGACCTCAGAGTCAATCTCAATCTATTAGAAGAAAAAAGAGAGAAAGCCCAGGTTCGGATGGCAGCCTACAAGCGAAGGGTGGCCCGATATTATAACTTTAGAGTCAGAGGTAAAATATTCAGAGTGAGAGACTTAGTGCTTCGACGAGCCACCATCTCTCAGCCTTAGAGCCAGAGGAAGCTTGCCCTAAATTGGAAAGACCTGTATGAAATAGAGGATGATAAGAAACTTATCATCTGAAGGAGCTCGGAGGAATAATACTCTCATGATATTGAAATTCAAAAAATTTAAGAATGTACTATCAATAATTTTCCTTCAATAAAACTTCTCCATTTCAATATTATTATTTCTTGATGCAAAAACTATGTGATGATAGAAAAGAAGCAATCAAAAGTGGCCATGTTAGGAACAGGAGGAGAACCTCGTCCTAATATGAGCAAGTCGAAGACCTCTGATTATTTAAGATAGGAGGAGGAGAGAGGCCCATTCAATGATCCATCTATGTCCCTAGTGCCATGTTAGGAACAGAGGAGAACCTCATCCTAACATGAGCAAGTTGAAGACCTCCGATTATTTAAGATAGGAGGAGGGAAGAGACCATTCAACGGTCCATCCGTCTCCTAGTGCCATGTTAGGAACAGGAAGAGAACCTCGTCCTAACATGAGCAAGTTGAAGACCTCTGATTATTTAAGATGGAAAGAGGGGAGAGGCCCATTCAATGGCCCATCCATGCCCCTAGTGCCATGTTAGGAATAGAAGGAGAACCTCGTCCTAATATGAGCAAGTCGAAGATCTTCGATTATTTAAGATAGGAGGAGGAAAGATGCCCATTCAACGATCCATCCCTACCTCTAGTGTCATGTTAGGAATAAGAGAGAAACCTCATCCTAACCTGAGCAAGTCAAAGACCTTTGATTATTTAAGACAGGAGGAGGGGAGAGGCCTATTCAACGGCCCATCTGTGCCCCTAGTGCTTTGTTAGAAACAAGAGGAGAATCTCGTTCTAACATGAGCGAGTCGAAGACCTCCGATTATTTAAGATAGGAGAAGGGAAGAGGTCCATTCAACAGCCCATCCATGCCTCTAGTGCTATATTAGGAATAGGAGGAGAACCTCATTCTAACATGAGCAAGTTGAAGATCTCCGGTTATTTAGATAGGAGGAGGAGAGAGGCCCATTCAACGGCCTATCTGTGCCCCTAGTGCCATGTTAGGAATATAAGGAGAACCTCATCCTAACATGAGCAAGTCGAAGATCTTCAGTTATTTAAGACAGGAGGAGGGGAGACCCATTCAATGGCCCATCTGTGCCCCTAGTGTCACGTTAGGAATAGAAGGTGAACCTCCTCCTAATTTAAGCAAGTCGAAGATCTTTGGTTATTTAAGGTAGGAGGAGGGGAGAGATCCATTCAATGGCCCATCTATACTCCTAGTGCCATGTTAGAAATAGGAGGAGAACCTCATCCTAACATGAGCAAGTCAAAGACCTCTGATTATTTAAGACAGGAAGAGGAGAGAGGTCCATTCAATGGCCTGTCTATGCCCTTAGTGCCATGTTAGGAATAGGAGGAGAACCTCATCCTAACATGAGCAAGTTGAAGATCTCTGATTATTTAAGATAGGAGGGAAGAGGCCCATTCAACGGCCCATCTGTGCCCCTAGTTCCATGTTGGGAACAGGAGGAGAACCTCATCCAAACTTGAGCAAGTTGAGGACCTCCGATTATTTAAGATAGGAGGAGGGAAGAGGCCCATCTATGCCCCTAGTGCCATGTTAGGAATAGGAGGAGAACCTCGTCATAACATGAACAAGTCGAAGACCTCCGATTATTTAAGACAGGAGGAGAGGAGTGGCCCATTCAATGGCCCATATGTGCCCCTACAGTCTATTAGGAATAGGAGGAGAACCTCATCCTAATGTGAACAAAGTTGAAGGCCTCATTCATTTTAGATGAGGTGAGAAGAGAGGCCCGATAATGGCCCTTATGTGCCCCTACAGCCCATTAGGAATAGGAGGAGAACCTCATTCTAACATGAACAAAATCGAAGGCATCGTTCATTTTAAATGAGGTGAGAAGAGAGGCCCCGATAATGGCCCTTATGTGTCCCTACAGTCCATTAGGATTAGGAGGAGAACCTCATCCTAACCTGAATAAAGTCGAAGGCCTCATTTATTTTAGATGAGGTGAGAAGAGAGGCCCTAACTTGGCTGGAGATGAGATCTCCTCTGAGCTTCAACCTCAATAGAGATAAGATCTCCTTCAATCTCGGAGATAAGATCGAGCTTCAACTTCAATAGGAGATAAGATCTCAACCTCGACTGGAGATAAGATCTCTTTTGAGCTTCAACCTCAACCATTAGGAGATAAGATCTCTCAAGCTTCAACCTCAATGAGAGATAAGATCTTCTTCGAGTTTCAACCTCGACTGGAGATAAGATCTTCTCCTGAGCTTCAACCTCAATAGGAGATAATCTTTCTTGATCTTCTTCAATCTCAATAGGAGATGGGACTGGAGATAAGATCTCCCCCGAGCTTCAATCTCATCAGGAGATAAGATCTTCTTTAAACTCGACTGGAGATAAGATTTCCCCCAAGCCTCAACCTCAACACCTTCAAGCAAGGCTAGAGATAAGATCTCCTCGGAGCCTCGACCTCAGCAGGAAATAAGATCTCTCTCAACAGGAGATAAGATCTCCTTCAACCTTGACTGAAGATAAGATCTCTCCCAAGCTTCAACTTTAACAGAAGATAGGATCTCCTTCAACCTCATCTGGAGATAAGATCAAAAAAAATAAGATCCTTCGAGCTTCAACCTCAATGATCTCCCCCAAGCTTCAACCTCAATGGATGTAGAACCTAGAAAAGAACTTTGGTAGTCATCTTTTTTGTACTTCCTTCCTTCAAATTTCAAACTCGAGAGTGGGGAGACTAGTGTTGGGGGTAAACCCCGCTCCCATCAAAGTTCAGTTTGATGCTTAGCCTAATATAACTAGTAATCATGGAAGAGCTTCGATCGAGAATTCTTCCTCAAGTGGCCAAATCCCTCTAGACTCCATCAGCAGCTGAACTCCTCCAATGACCAAACTCTTTTCGAAGTCCTCTAGCGGTCGAACTCCTCTAGCGGTCGAACTGAAGGAAAATCCTGATTTCCTAGGGTCAGGTTCGCTCAGATCTAATTGATTCAAGAGGCATATTTTAAAAATTTTCTCTTAGATCCTAATTAGATCTGACATTTTTTGGATCTGATTTTATGATCTAGCAAATAATAAAATTAAATTAAATCAAATCAAAATTAATTTACCTTGATTCTAGGTAATCTGATTACCCGTTAATGATCGTGCTGAAGTGCTGAGGTTCTAGATCTAGCCACGTAAGCGCCTGGCCTCTACTGGTATCGACTTGAGTTGGATATGGAGATCTTCTCCTTCTTTATCTTGTCTCCAAAAATTAGATCTGGATTTGATTTGGAGGATCTTCAAAACTTCTTCTGAAGATCAGCAGTCGTCTTTGCAGCAGTGCTGCCTTCTTTCTTTCTTGTCAGCATTTTTTTGCCTGAATCACACTAATCTGAAGGCCCAACTTCCATGGGCATGGAGAGGAGAGAGAGGATTAGAAAGGTGGCATGGAGGAGGGAGAGAGATAGCCTTGTGGTGTGGCTAGGAAACAAGTCTATCAAAAGTGGATGCAGATAGGTCCTTATATAGACCCTACTGCCCCATGCAGTGACACATCACCCCGGCCAATCACGTTGCTTCATTCAATCAGATCTAAATCTGATTGATGGGATGACATCACCTGATCCAATCAGATGAGAGTCCCATAGATTCATCTTAAGGCGGCACCTAAGACTGGTCAAAGTCTATAGGTGAGGGTCACCTAGTTTGAATCCAAGAAGCAACCTAGAGTCCCATCCATATGGGACTCCAGGCATCCCGATCCATGGGCGCACGCCATCCTAGGTGTGCACCCCCTCCTTTCCAATTTCTAGGGAGGGGACAAGCCCCTATCTGCTCTCCAATAAGTGTATGACACATGGGTAGATGTCCAAGGGTCAAAGGTCAATGTTTGACCAAAGTCAAAGGACAAGAATTAGCACGTGATGGAAAATGGTAGGTGTTGTCTCAAATTTATCTCATAAATTAAGGCAACCCTTTTTTGACCTGAACAAGCTCCAGTCTGACTAGCTAAAGGTACTTGAGTGAGCACAAACTCATTTGGCTCAGTTGAGATAACTTTTAATGATAGATAAAGGAGAACGTTAGGCTCAATCATGTGCTAGCATGATTTTCTTGAACCTAATTGAATTTAATTTAAATCAATTGAACTGGTTTAGTCCAATTGATGATATCTAGATCCAAATCCTTATTTGTATGATCCAGTTAGGTTCAGTTCTGTATGGTAATGAGATATGTAGTGATCTTCATCATCAACATCATCGAAACTTCTTTCGATGGATCAGAACTCTTTTGATTCAGACCACTAGAATGATCGATCATCTAAATCATTCTAATTGCTCCCAAAATCCATCAGTGACACTTAGAAGTATATGGTGGCAACCCATTAAAACTAAAAATGAACCTCTCGATGCAGCTACTTGTGTGATTACGTTCTTCTATCTTGAGCCTCGATCAGATTAGGGTTAAGGTGAACTCGTCAAACCCTAATTTCTATCATATGATTTAATTATTTGATTCAAGTCCGATGTGAAAAACTTAATAGAAACTCTTTCTATTATTTCACTCTCTACCATGGCCATGGGCTTATGGACTTGATTCTCATGATCATCATAGGACTGCTCCTCATCCACCGAGGTAGATAGATTCCATCTTGGATGCAATCCAATTCCTATAATGAACATGCTATAGCCGACATACACCTTAGGATTCTGAATGGCTAGGAGACCGAGTCATGGTGTAGTCAAACTATAACACCCTCAAGGTGAACTGCCGATGCACCTCAGGTCAAAGAACCAAACACACCACTGCAGCTTTGAGTCAGTCATCGACGAGAAGGTAGACTTCCTTATGACTACTCGAGGTGGTCACGCTCAGTGCCCTCGTTCTCTAATGAGTACCTATACTCTTGCTCTAGTGTCTCTACACTATAGACTTAAGACTCATATTCTATAAAAAAGCGATTGTATACTAATCTTCCGGATCAATCATCATCCTCATGATGATCCTACGGTCAGGAGCATTTTATGAGTTAATAATAAAAATTCTTGTCTTAAATTTTCAACTCTTGAAAATAAGAATTATCATTACCATTAACTCAAGGGATGTATCATAGACACTAAATACACATATGTGATAGAAAATAACCCATTTAATTATTTATAGTCAAAATTATAATTTTTTCCCTAGAAGTGTATTACAAGTATCAGCCAATTCTGGCTTCTAGGATACACATATCTAACAAACTCCCACTTGAGCTAAAGCCAATTGGCTATAAATCTAAGTCTCATCTTCTCAAGGTGGGCTTTGATCTTTTGTTAGGCCAATGGATTTGTAAGCGGATTGACCACATTATCTGCAGAGTCGACTCTCTTGACCTCGACGTAACCCTTCTCGAGGTAATTGCGAATGAGGTAGTTTCGCCGCTCGATGTGCTTGGATTTTTGGTGAGACCTCGACTCCTTAGCAAGGGCTATGGCGCCATTGTTGT
>QRFJ01005764.1:0-43831 GCA_006176705.1 Cocos nucifera
CGGTGGCGACCTAGAGGAGACGATGGCACTCGAGTAATCTACGAAACAAAAAAAGATAGTGAGATAGAGAAGAGAGAGAAAAGAGGAAAAAGAGAGAGAGAGTACGGGCGATCGGGATGGGGCCCAAGGGAGGGAGCCACGTGACGAGGAGGCCGGAAGCACAGTGATGAAGATTGACGATCGGAAGGAGAGTGTGGGGTGGGGGCGGTCGTGCAAGGTAGTGGGAGAGCAGTCGAGGTTAGGGACTAGGTGGAACGTGCAGGTTGTGGGAGGGCGCCGGGATGGGGAAGAGGGCCAGTCGGGGGAGGGTGGGGTGGCAGGGAGGACGGTCGGAGATGGGGCTGGGGGTAACAGGGTGGGGGAGGGCGCCGGGATGGAGGGGAAGAGGGCGACTGGGGAGGGGGGGTACGACGTGTGGCGAAAAGAGCGACCAAGGATGGAGGGAATGGAGGGCGGCCGGGAGGAGGTGGGGGGTGGGGATGGAGGAGGTGTAGGAGAGGGCGTCGGAGATAGAGGCTGGGGGGTGTAGGTGGCGGGAGGGGCGGCCGGGGAGGGTGGGGGGGCTGATGGGGGTGGTTGGGGAGGAGCGGCTGGGGGATGGGGAAGAGGAGGTCGCGCGGGGAAGGGGGGGGTTAGGGGTAGTGGGTGCAGGAGGGCGGCGGGAGAGGGGGGCCGAAGGGGGAGGGAAGGAGGGGCGGCGATCGGTCAGGGGGAAGAAGCCTCATCGACATATGAAGAGGAGGGGAGAGATAGAGAAGAGATCGAGCGTGCATGGAAGAAAAGCAGAAAAAATTTAAAGATTTTTAACCTAATCTACGGCAGCGATTAACCAAAATCGCTGCCATAGATCTACGACAGCAGTTCTATAATCGTTGCTATAGATCTATAGCAGCGATTTTTGATAACCGCTGCCGTAGGTTGGAAATAATTTTTTCGTATTTTTTTAAATATTATATAATTTTAAAATTTAATGCCTATCTTCATCGTTCATTATTTAAATAATTATCATTAAAGTATCATCATAAAAGGTCACCTCGATCTGATGGCCCTAGCTTCATCGATTAGAAAAATTTAATTTCGACGATCACGAATGATGATACGATGATCTGAAAGATGGAGACCTCCAATGGTTTGAAAATCTGCAACGATGATCTTGATGATGTTTGTAGCATACTATCAAAGTTTCACTTCAATAGGATATCATTATCATGGTCAATTTAGTACGGAATAATTTCGACCGTTAAATTAAAAACTAGCGATCAAAGGGTTAAATGGTGCTCGATTATGAGATAATTTTTTAGTTAAATGATCTTTATTATAATTTTAAATATTTTATATGATAATGATAGTAAAATTTAAATTATTTTTATATAAACTATTCATGTTAAGCAGATATTGCAAAAGCACGAGCATAACAACCAGTGAAGTTTTAGAATGATTATCAGAAGACGTATAGTTTTAGATAGTTCTTCATCTCACGAGTTGAATTTTATAATCACCACCATAAAAAATGATTAAAGTAGTAGCCAAGATCATTTGTAAAAAAAAAATTCTCATAATCGAACACCATTTGATCCTTTGATCACTCGTTTATCATTTAACGGTCGAAACTAACCTATACTAAATTGATCAAAATAATGATATCCGATTAAAGTGAAATTTTGATAGTACGCTACAAACATCACCGAGATTATCATTACTGATTTTTGGATCCATTGAAGAACTTCATCTATCAGATCATTGCATCGTCGTTCATGGTCATCAAAATTAAATTTTTCTAATCGATGAAGCTAGGGCCATCGGATCGAGGCGATCTTTTGCGATGACATTCTAATGATAATTATTTAGATAATGAATGATGAATATGGGCATTAAATTTTAAAATTATATAATATTTTAAAAAAATATATGTGATAGCAGTTACAATTAACTACTACCATAAATAAGCTTATAGCAGTGGTTTCTACTAACCGCTGTTATAGGTCTGACTTATGATAGTAGTTTTACTAATCGCTGCTATAGATCGACCTATAGTAGTAATTTTTTATAACCGCTGTTATAGGTCCGACCTATGGTAGCGATTTTCGTTAACCACTGCTATATGTCGGACCTATGGCAGTGGTTATAATAACCACTACCATATGTCCGACCTATAGCAACGATTAACGAAAATCGCTGTCGTAGGATCTATGGCAGCAGTTTCAAAAATCGTTGCCATAGTATGCGCTGCCATAGACCATTTTTATAGTAGTGATGATTTTAATCGTTAAATAAAAAATGAGAGATTAAAAGGCCAAACAGTATCCAATTAATAGATGATTTTTTAGATAATTGATCTTTACTACTATTTTAATTATTTATATGGTGGTGATCATAAAATTCAAATCGTGTGTATATAAACTATCCATGTTAAACATATCTTACAAAAATATAAGCATAATTACACAAGATCTTTAAGAACGAGTATTAGAAGACATATAGTTTTCGATCATTCATGTATGCATAGTTTGAATTTTATGATTACCTCCATACAAATGATCAAATTAGTACCAAAGATCATTTATCTAAAAAATTATCTTATAATTGAATGTTGTTTGGCCTTTTGATCACTTAGTTTTTATTTAACGATTGAAATCATCTCGTGCTAGATTGATGATGATAATGATGTCTGATTAAAATAAAATTTTAATAGTGTGTTACAAATATCAGCAAGATCATCATTGCAAGTTTTTGGATCAATCGATAATCTTTATCTAGATCATAGCTAGGACTATCGGATTGAGACGATCTTTTATGATGACATTCTAATGATAATTATTTAGATAATGAACGATGAAGATAAGCTTTAAATTCTAAAATTATATCATATTTAAAAAAATATGAAAAAATTTATATTATGCACCTATGGTAGTGCTTATAATAAACTACTATCATATGTCCAATCTAGGACAGCGGTTACATAAAATTATTGCCATAGATCCAATCTATGGCAATGGTTAAGGATAATCATTTTTATTGATTGAATATATAGCAGTGGTTGATTAACTGTTGTAATAAGTCAAATCTTTAGCAGCGGTTAAGTGTAATCGTCGCTATAAATTTGATCTATGATAGTGAATTTATGTAACCATTGCCATAGATTGGACATATGGTAATGATTTTTTATAACCGCTATCATAAGTCAACCTTGCTAGATATGTGTGCCTTTGAAGCCAGAATTGGCTGATACTTGTAATACACTTCTAAAGGTAAAATTATAATTTTGACTATAAATATAAAATAGATTATTTTCTATCATAAATGTGTATTTAGTGTCTATGATACATCCCTTGAGTTAATGATAATGATAATTCATATTTTCAAGAGTTGAAAATTTAAGATATGAATTTTTGTTATTAACTCATAAAATGCTTTCGATCGTAGGATCATCATGAGGATGGTGATTGATCCAGAAGGTTGGTGTACAATCGCTTCTTTATAGTAGATGAATCTTGAGTCTATGGTGTAGAGACACCAGAGCGAGAGTATAGGTACTCGTTAGAGAATGAGGGCACTGAGCGTGACCATCTCGAGCAGTCATAAGAAAGTCTACCTTCTCGTCGATGACTGACTCGAAGCTACAGTGGTGTGTCTGGTTCTTTGACCTGAGGTGCATTGATAGTTCACCTTGAGGGTGTTATAGTTTGACTACACCATGACTCAGTCTCCTAGCCATTTAGAATTCTAAGGTGTATGTTGGCTATAGCATGTTCATTGTAGGAATTGGATTGCACCAAGAGGGAATCTATCTACCTCGGTAGATGAGGAGCAGCCCTATGATGATCATGAGAATCAAGTCCATAAGCCCATGGCCATGGCAGAGTAAAATAATAGAAAGAGTTTCTATTAAGGTTTTCACATTGGACTTGAATCAAATGATTAAATCATATGACAGAAATTAGGGTTTGACGAGTTCACCTTAACCCTAATCTGATCGGAACTCAAGATAGAAGAACTTAATTATATAGATAGCTACACTGAGAGGTTCATTTTTAGTTTTGATGGGTTGCCATCATATACTGCTAGATATCACTGGTGGATTTTGAGAGCAATTAGAATGATTTAGATGATCAATCATTCTGGTTGTCTAAATCAGAAGAGTTCTGATCCATCAGAAGGTGTTTCGATGATGTCAATGATAGAGATCACGACATATCCCATTACCATATAGAACTGAATCTAATTGGGTCACACAAATATGGATTAGAATCTGGTTATCATCAATTGGACTAACTTAGTTTAATTGATTTGAATTAGATTTAATTAGGTTCAAGAAAATCATGTTAGCATACGATTGAGCCTAATGTTCTCCTTCTACTATCATTAAAAGTTGTCTCGACTGAGTCAAATATGTTTGTGCTCACTCAGGTATCTTTACTTTATCTGACTGAAGCTTGTCTAGGTTAAAAAAAAAATTATCTTAATTTATGAGATAAATTAGAGACAACACCTATCATTTTTCATCACCTACCAATTCTTGTCTTTTGATTTTGATCAAACATTGATCTTTGACACTTAGACATCTGCCCATATGTCATACATCCATAGGAGAGCAGATAGAAACTTATCCCCTTCCTAAAAAATGGAAAGAAGAGGGTGCACACCTAGGGAGGCGTGCGCCCAATGATAAGGATGCCTGGAGTTCCATACAGATGGAACTTCAGATTGCTTCTTGAAATCAACTTAGGAGGCACCAAGGGACTCTATTTTGATCAGTCTTGGTGCCACCTAAGGATGATTTGAGGAGGCTCTCATTTGATTGGATCAGATGATGTCATCCCATTAATCAGATTTAGATATGATTGTATGAAGCGACATGATTGGTCAGGATGATGTGGCATTGCATGGCGCAGCAGGGTTAATATAAACCCTGTCTGTGCCTAGCTTTAAAAGAGATCACCCATAGCCCATGCCACAAGGCTGCCCCTCTCCCTCCTCAATGCCATCTTCTGATCCTCTCTCTTCTCTTCACATCCAAGAAGATTTGGGCTCCAGTTTGATACGATCCAGGCAAGAAAGAGGTGACGAGAAAGGAAGAAGACAGCACTGCTACAAGAGATGATTTTAGATCTTCAAAAGAAGTTTTGAAGATACTCCAAATCAGATCCAGATCTGATATTTGGAGAGATGATAAAGAAAGAGAAGATCTTCAGATCCAGCTCAAGTGGATATCGGTAGAGACCAGATACTTGCATGGCTAGATCCAGAACCTCAGGCAATCAATAGAATCATCACAAGATAATTTGATTATCCAACAAAAGATATAAATTAAATTAGATTTAATTTTTTATTTTATTTTATTAGATCTATGAAATCAGATCTGAAATATCTTAGATCTGATCTAGATTCAAAAGAAAAATTTTTGAATATTCCCATATGTCGGAGAAGGTGAGCAAATAGGGTTTTCTCTAGGAAATTATTGGCGCTTTGATAGACGATGCTGTCGTTAAGACACCGTGTTTATCAGTTTAATCCGACTTCTTAAAATCATTAAAAATGCGTAGATAGTAGTGAGTCGGGTCGAATCCACAGGGAAGGTAGTGTTTTTAGATTTGAAATCTTTGATTTTTTTTTTAAAAGAAAAAGAAAAAGATTTGAATTTTGGAATCAAAAGTGAAGTCGGAAAATTAAAAATAAAAATTAAAAGATGCAGGAATTTAAACTTGGTACTAAGATCTACTAGTTAGATCTTAGCATCTACTTGCAATAAAATAAAGCAATAATAATTAAAGTGCAGAAATTAAATTACAATAAAAATAAAAAGCAAGAAATTAAAATGCAAAAATAAAATTTTTATTAATTAAAATTTTAGAATTTAAATATACATAAAATTTAAAAAGAAAAGAAATAAAATAAAATAGCCTGATCTCTGATCTTGGATCGGCATTGGCAGAAAGATGGTGTAGAAGCTCGGCTCTTCTTCTCGGCACCCGTTGCTTCGAAGCAGCCTTTAACCCATAGCCTGGCTTCGCCCTGTACCAAAGCTTCACCTTGATCGGAGATGTTGATTTCTGATGGCCTGGGGTCCTTTTTATAGAGCTAGGAGGGCTGGATATTTTTTCTAAAGGCAATATGGGACTAATAGCCTTTGTAATCATCAAAATACAAAGAAATTTGGATAAAATTTGAATCAAAATAGCTCTGATATGACTCTGATAAATCTGATAAAATCCAGCCGTTCAATAGGAATCCAACGGTCCAAAAATCATCAAAATCGGATGCAGATAAGCTCAGATCGGGTCGGATTAAATTCTGGCCGTTGGATCGCGCTTGATCGAGGAAATCTGGCCGCAAATCGCGCTTCGGGAGTCTTGATCACCGCCGGCAGCATTCTGGACCGTCGGATCATCGCCTGGATCGAGCGCTGCCGTCCGATGGTGATCCGCGTGATGTTTGTATCTGAATAAAATTCGGAAGCAACCACAGCCGTCCGATCCTGACCGCAAACAACCACATCCGTCCGATCGCGCAATAACTGTTCCCATGGACCGCGTGGACCGGCCGCACCGCACACCGCAACCAATCAGCGCCGCTGTTGTCGAGTGAAAAGACTAAATTACCCTTGTGAGCCGCGATAAATTTCTGTAGACCCTTAAGGGGTCTAGGTCCACCACGTGGCAATCTCTGATTCGCCGGAATTTGCTGAGCTGGCGGTCCACGCCTGGATCGTGGACCGGCTGATGGCTTCAACGGCTGAGTCGGCTTGATGGCTGGCTTGGCTTGGCTTGGTGGCTCGGCTTGCGGAGCCGGCTGAGCCGTTTTCTTTTTTATTTAATTTTTATTTATTTTATATTTTTAAAAATTCATATCTTTTTCCATTTTAGCTCCGTTTTACTTGAAATTTATTTCGTTGTGATCAAAAAAATGAGCTCTTTCTATTGATAATAAAATTTTATTTTTTAATTTTTATTATTTTTTATTATTTTTTAATTAATTTTTTAATTAATAAAAATATGAATTTTTTCAAAAATTATATATAAATTGATTATTAATTCTTAAAAATTAATATAAATTAATTAATAAATTAATACTTTTATTGGTGAATTTATGATGCTTATCACACCCCCCAACTTAAGCTTTGCTCGTCCTCGAGTAAAGAAAGAATTTAGTTTTAAATACCTTTTAACTTTAGAGTTTCGAATTTTACCTAAGCAATTTTCAAAATGGCCATTGATATTCAGTAGAGCTTAAATGAGATATATCATTGGGGTATTAATACTTATCAATAGAAAAATTAAGTAAAGAACATTAAATTTTTCAGAACTTTTTCTAAATTATTCCACTTTTATCTCTGATTTGTCTAAACTTTCATATAGGCAGGTGTATTGCTACTTCCATCCTTCATTTATTAATTTTTATTTTCACATTGCCCACTTTTTGATGCGAATATCATTGCTTACTTAGGCAACGGGACCCGGTTACTTCGGTGGGAAACCAATTTTTTTTTTTTTTTTTTTTTTTTTTTTTTTTAACGTTGTACCACTATTGAGTGTCTTAACTCCTTAAGCTTTCTATTTGATCCATGTAGCGAGTCTTGGGCCAATGACTCCCAAACCAGTTGGCTTTAGGGCACTAGGTATAGAATACCCCTCGGGCTTACTAGCTCGAATCAAATAGGCTACGAGTTAAGACTAGCTTTACAACGAGCTTCTTTGCCCTTCCCACCTTTTGACGCGAAACTCAATGCTTGCTTAGGCAAAGAGGCCCGGTTACTCAGTGAGAAGTACTTGGAAACTATTTTATTAAAATAAATTTTTATATGAAGAAACGTATAGTTACCCTACACAAGCCTATAAAAAGTAGACTTTTCTTTGATGCTAGTAGAAATAATTAGAAATGCTCCAAGAAAAAAATTTTTTATGTTCTGGACTTAACTCTTTATTGAATTTTCTTAATACTTGATTCCTCAATATCTCATAGATTCTCTGATCTGTGCATCAATTTTCTTTTAAAAATGCTTAGTTTTAATTCGATTCTTAAGCATAATCAAGTATCTAAATACTAAATACTAACTTTTTCGAGGACTTAAAATTTTAAAATTTTTATTTTTCCCTCCCCCCAACTTAATCGACATTGTCCTCAATGGAGAAGAAAAAATAAAGGATGTAATAAAGAACATGGAAGAATACACCTAACTCAGTATATATATATATTTTTTATTTATTTATTTATTTATTTATTTATTTTTTTGGTCCAGCACATGCCTTTACAAATTTGAGCTCTCCCTCCAACTTATTCAAATTATCCTAAAAAAAAAAATAAGATAAATTAGATAAAAACTAAATATTGGGTTGCCTCCCAACAAGCGCTAAGTTTACCGTCTTCAGCCAGACACAATGTAGCTCACTATCCTGTGTCGAATATTGGATTGACAAATTCCAATGGTTTTGGATTGCCAATCTCAGAAAGTTGATGTTGATTTTTAATCCCATTATTGATATATTCACTGTTAATTTTTGGGATATATTTTATGATTCCATTCTCAGACCCATGTTTATTAAGAATTACTCCTATTTGTTCTTCTAAAATGCTCATGAATGGAGTTTTAGGAGTTAAGTTTGATTCAATGGGTGCTGGAATGGTGACTAAAGGCGGTTTTAATTCTGGAGGTAAATTAATGTGATCCTGCTTAAACAACTCCATTGACATTTCATTACATGCCTTTTGATTTTTATAAGAAGAACCAGCTTCTAGGGTTGAAGGGAATAGGACATTAGGTTTATAAGTCTCGGGTAAATCATCTATTCTCTTTTCCCTTATTTCTATCTCATTTAAACTGGAACTAGCATCAGTACTAATTCCTGGCTTGGGTTCTTCTATGTGGTTAGTCTCAGTACTAACCAGTTCCTCTAAATTTTTATTTTGGCTAGCATCAGTACTAGCCTCTCTCACCTGGTCTTGGTATGGGTCCATAAGAATCCTATAGCTTTTAAGTTCAGGAATTACTTTGGTATTCTCAAATTGGAGATTCTTAGATGAAACATTAGATTGATAATTTAATCCAGGTGGTTGGTGGTCATTAGGTGGGTTATTTGAAATTGGTAGGTTCGGTAGTTGATCTAGTTCTCTCCTCATGTTAGACTCAACTAATTATCCTATTTGAGCTTCTAGTCTGGCGATAGATTGCTGTTGAGTTAGAATTAATTGTTGAAGTTGGTTAAATCTATCATCAGCTAGATTGGTCTGTTGAGGAGGTGGGTATGAAGGCTGATTATAATATGATGGCTGGTTAAACTGACTAGGCTGACCATTATTATAGGCATAATTTTGATAATTTTGCTCAAGTGAAATTTGGGTCTGAGCCTGAGTCTGTTGGGATGTCCAAGAAAAATTAAAGTTACTCCAATCTGAATTATATGAATTTGAAAATGGGTCATTAATCAATTTGGAGTATCCTTGAGTAGCTTGAACTTGTTCTTGGATAAAATATGGAAACTGTGCAGTCATAGGATATTCACTTACATGATGGGTTGGACTAGCACAGATTGAATAACTCTCCTGATAATAGAAGATGATTGAATTGTGAGGAGATTGTTGACCTAGGGTTAGGAGTTGATCTATTTTCTGATCAAGAAGGTCAACTTTATCTAATTTTTGGACTATTAGATTTCATATTAGCCATTTGATTATTATGTTTAATGTGAATCAACCATTCAATTAAGTTCAACTAAATCAGAAAAAGCGATTTCCTACCATGCATGTATTAGTGTAACCCTAATGTATGGTTTCAAAAAAAATTTTTAGAATATTTTTTTATTTATTATTATTATTATTATTTTATTATATTAAAAATTAATTTTTTTAATTATTTTTATTTATTAATTTTAATTTAATTTAATTTAATTTAATTTTAATTTTTAGTTAGTTTAATTTTTATTTTATTTTATTTTATTTTATTTTTAGAGGAGAAAGGAAGAAGAAAGAAAGAAGAGTTCTAAAGAAGAGGTCCTAAGGAGTCCTAGAACTAAGAAGAAGAAAGAGAAGAATTAGGTTTAATTAGATTTAATGTTGGTTAGCAATCAAGTTGGTCAATCAATCCTGACTAAGGGTTATCCTAGATCTAGACAGCTCCTAACTGCCAAGGTCACCTTCAAGCCCTCCAAGTGTAGGATTAGCCAATCAACTAGCCAGGTAAGTGTAAGGTTCGGTGGGAGTCCCCCCGTTGCTTGCCTTAGACACCAATTGTGCTTGGCCAGGTAAGCGAACGGAACCAATTAGAAACCACCTTCCTTCGGGCCCAATCGTCCCTGAACCACTTTCCTAGACACCAGTCAAATTGACTTATCCTAACCCGGTTCAACTCTTAGGATTCCTTGTCCTATTGAGCTCGAGTTCCTAGGGTTGATGTCTAATTGATTTTAAAATTAAAGGCTTAGGTCAATGCAGGATGCTGGTTGGTTGTTTGTGGGCTAAGGAAGGGTGATCAAATCCCCACCTTATCTTGTTTAATTGGGTTGTGCCCTTAATTTGATTTAATATGAATATGCATAAAAAAAATTCAATCAAAGGGTTCTATGCAATTTAAACTAGATGCATGCAACTAATTGAATTCTGAAAGGCTTACCTTGCCTCCAGCAATCACCAAAAAAAATAAAAAAAAAAATAAAAATAAAGATAAAAATAAAACTAATATGATGCATGCTCTAAGCAGTTAGGGTTTCTAATCTTATCATGAGGCTTTTAATTAGGTTTAAATAAATATTTTTTTTAAATTAATTTAAAAAAATAAAATAAATAAATAAATAAAATAAAAAGAAAAGAGAACTAGGGTTAGGATTGATCTCACCAGGCAAAACTTCTGATTCTTTTTGTTTTTCTTTTTTTTTCTACAAAATAATAAAAAAAATTAGCAAGAAAATAAAAATTTTATTTATAATTTATTTATAGAAAAATCAAAGAGATCAAAAATTTAATATCCGTGCCTTCCCCGGCAACGGCGCCAAAAACTTGATAGGAATGCGATGCTGTCGTTAAGACACCGTGTTTATCAGTTTAATCCGACTTCTTAAAATCATTGAAAATGCGTAGATAGTAGTGAGTCGGGTCGAATCCACAGGGAAGGTAGTGTTTTTAGATTTGAAATCTTTGATTTTTTTAAGAAGAAAAAAGAAAAGATTTGAGTTTTTGGAAATAAAAAGTGAAGTCGGAAAATTGAAAATAAAAATTAAAAGGATGCAGGAATTTAAACTTGGTACTAAGATCTACTAGTTAGATCTTAGCATCTACTTGCAATAAAAAAGCAATAATAATTAAAGTGCAGAAATTAAATTATAATAAAAATAAAAAGCAAGAAATTAAAATGCAAAAATAAAATTTTTATTAATTAAAATTTTAGAATTTAAATACATAAAATTTAAAAAGAAAAAAAATAAAATAAAATAGCCTGATCTCTGATCTTGGATCGGCATTGGCAGAAAGATGGTGTAGAAGCTCGGCTCTTCTTCTCGGCACCCGTTGCTTCGAAGCAGCCTTTAACCCATAGCCTGGCTTCGCCCTGTACCAAAGCTTCACCTTGATCGGAGATGTTGATTTCTGATGGCCTGGGGTCCTTTTTATAGAGCTAGGAGGGCTGGATATTTTTTCTAAAGGCAATATGGGACTAATAGCCTTTGTAATCATCAAAATACAAAGAAATTTGGATAAAATTTGAATCAAAATAGCTCTGATATGACTCTGATAAATCTGATAAAATCCAGCCGTTCAACAGGAATCCAACGGTCCAAAAATCATCAAAATCGGATGCAGATAAGCTCAGATCGGGTCGGATTAAATTCTGGCCGTTGGATCGCGCTTGATCGAGGAAATCTGGCCGCAAATCGCGCTTCGGGAGTCTTGATCACCGCCGGCAGCATTCTGGACCGTCGGATCATCGCCTGGATCGAGGCGCTGCCATCCGATGGTGATCCGCGTGATGTTTGCAATCTGAATAAAATTCGGAATGCACAGCCGTCCGATCCTTGACCGCAAATCAACCGCATCCGTCCGATCGCGCAATCACTGTTCCCATGGACCGCGTGGACCGGCCGCACCGCACACCGCAACCAATCAGCGCCTTCTGTTGTCGGACCGAGTGAAATGACCAAATTGCCCTTGTGAGCCGCGATAAATTTCTGTAGACCCTTTAAGGGGTCTAGGTCCACCACGTGGCAATCTCTGATTCGCCGGATTTTGCTGAGCTGGCGGTCCACGCCTGGATCGTGGACCGACTGATGGCTTCAATGGCTGAGTCGGCTTTGATGGCTTGGCTTGGCTTGGTGGCTCGGCTTGGCTTGGTGGCTCGGCTTGCGGAGCCGGCTGAGCCGTTTTCTTTTTTATTTAATTTTTATTTATTTTATATTTTTAAAAATTCATATCTTTTCCATTTTAGCTCCGTTTTTCTTGAAATTTATTTCATTGTGATCAAAAAAATAAGCTCTTTCTATTGATAATAAAATTTTATTTTTTATTTTTATTATGTTTTTATTATTTTTTAATTAATTTTTTAATTAATAAAAATGTGATTTTTTTAAAAATTATATATAAATTGATTAATAATTTTTAAAAATTAATATAAATTAATTAATAAATTAATACTTTTATTGGTAAATTTATGATGCTTATCAGTACCATCATCCTCTATCCCGAGAATGTTTCTTAAGGATGAAAAAAGCTCAAAAAAAAGATATTCTTAGGCAGATGTGAATAAAGTCAAAGAGAATGAGCAAGTTGGGTAGGGACTACTCGGTAAAGATCAAGGACATTACAAATAAAAGGATGAAGGAAAAATTAGAGTCCAAACCAAAGATATTCTTCGCATAGATAGCTAGGTGACCATCAGGAGGATGAGTTACCCAACCATCTCGGCCTAGAACTGAGAGTTGATATCAACTCGAGATTCGGTAACAGTCCCTCAGATGCCGAACATCAACCTCGGTTAGCTCTGACATTTCATGTAGGGGACTTGAATAATTCTCAGCAACCAAATTATTAGATCCCTAAGAATCCGATGGGTCTCATCGGGAAGAGGTTACATCCTTGGGTGCAGACCGAGCAACTTCCTCGACTCTATCTCGAGAAGGAGGGGTTTGAGAATCTTGATCTCTCATGAGGTTCTTGCCCCCAGACTTATGCCTAGAAGATGACATTTCGAAGGAAGAAAGCAAAAAAAAATCCAAAAACAAAGAAAAAGAGTCGAAAAGGGAGCCTTAAGGAGATCTATGCATGATCCAAATTAAGAATAAAAGTGAAGGGAAAGAAAAATAACCTTAACAAAGCTTGGATGACAAGAAGAATGGAGGAAGATGATGATGGAATTAAAGGAGAGCAGAGAGCTTCTCTTCGACTATGAGACCGCATCAGGGAGAAGCAACTGTAAAAGAAGAAAAATCTTGGAGGAGGGCCCCCATATAGATGGGACGAACGGCTAAGATTAATACCTTCAATTTTGCCCTCCTCAATGGTTTCAACACATGGCACAAATCCTCACCGATAGATCTAATGATCGTTTAGCGCTCCATCACTATGATCTTGCCATATAAGATGAATCCACAAGAAAAGTCTTTAGACCAACAGCGCATCGATACATGGCAACTTGTGGATGATTGCTTGGATCGCTCAAAAATTATTTGATGTCGTTTCATGCACCCTGCTAATCATAATTATTGCATGACTTATGGAACGACAAAATGGTCGAACGCCTTTTTCCAAGACAATATTAATTATGGAGATGGCACGAAAGAGTAATGCATCAAAAATGCACCAAAAATCAAGCTTGAAATCCAAAAACCCAATTTATTCCATTCATCCAATATCCATAGACCATTTCGGACTTAGGAGTGGGGGGAGGGTAATTGTTGGGGTATCTATTCAGAGTTGTGACATCAACGAAGACCCGACTTTATATGGAGTTACACCTTGGTAGAGATCCAGCTTTTCTATCCAGTTGAGGATTGACAATCATCGACATTATCGGACTTACTTGGATGATTACCAACAACTCTTAAGGACTGGTCGAGCAATATGACTGCACATAGACCGACAAGTATATTGGTATTGAACCAACCATCGACGACAAGTATATTGATATTGAACCATCAACTTACTCGGATATAAACCAAGTATTTATAGGAACCATAATCTACAATTCAGAAATTTAGGGGTTAGAATGATTATGACATATGATGGGGTATTAACTGCTCATAATTGAAAAATTACGGACTAGATTAACCATCCACTAGATCCATATTGAATTCGGTAACTTCTGTATTCCCATACTTCAAGAGATGGAAGTTAAATCTCATTCTTATATGAAGGGAAATAAGAAGGAGATCGGAATAATTTTTTTTCTATTTAATAAACTCTTACTTTAGTGATTTTTTTTTTTTTTTTTAAAATTCCAACTGATTTAAGTATGAAAGATTTTTGTTAAATAAATTTTGATAAATTAAGTTTTTGTATGCTCGCTCTCCATTGGGAGCAAGATGCAGTGTACTCGGTCTTCGATCAAGATCTCTGCTGGAATTTAGCGGCAACAGGTGGCACTTATGGACAGATGACCCTGGCCAAAATTAGGGCTGAGCAAATAACCAAAATTCGAAGAAATCCATTCAATCTGACTCGCTAAACATTGATTTCGATCGGTTGAAAAATTTGAATCGGATTATAATCCATAAAAAATTTGGTTAATTATAGTTGGATTTGGTTTCTACATTTTTAATCTATATAAAATCGAACTCGATCGATTGATATATATTTTCAATAGTTAGATATTTGGAGATCGAAAATTAGAAATTATAATATGTTATGATATTGAATGAATTTTATATGAATTATAAAATTATTATATTCTAATTTTTATATGAATTGAATGATATATTGGTTTGTAATGCTTAAAATCAATATTTGATCAATATTGAAATCCAAATCGATATAATTCATCCACTATAAATCATTAATTTTGATTTTAAATGATTTATATATGATAAATAATTGATAATAATTTATTTTTTTAATTTAATTAAATTTAATTAAATTATTTTTTAAAATTTAATCTAATTTAGTTCGTTTTCGGTCCTAACCGAAATAGTGGAAGCAGAAGTTTTTATGTTTCTTTTGGCAGTTAAAAGCATTTGTTTTTATATCGAAAGAAGAAAGAAAGAAAGAGAAAAAACAGTATCCGGACATGGATTATGCTAGGACATGCAACCTATTGCAATGTCTTCCGTGGCATGGTAATGGCTTATAAAAATCACGTGGGTCGGCCCACGAGAATATAAACAAAACCGAAGAGTCTCGGGGGAGGGGGCGCAAACAAAAGAAAAAGGAAAAAAACCGAAGTAGAAAGAGAGGAGGAAGAGGGGCGCCGTTCGCGCGGTGCTCGCACGCTATCATAATTCATAAGCACCCTCTTCCACCGGCCACCCAAAGCACGCCCGAATAAATACGCCCTCACCTTTTTAGGTTTTTTCTTCCTTTCTCCTTCTTCTGCCTCCCCAGTCCTCCCCCTTTTCTCTCTCGCTCTACTCTCCACTTTCCCTGCTTGTTCTCCCCCTCAAATGATCCGAGCCCCCTTTGAAATTCATTCACTATTGTTCCTTCATTTTTTTGGGAGCCAGGGCTTCGGCGATCTCTTCCCTTGTTTTCTTCTCCCGCGGTTCCTGAATCCAGCAAGTCAAACAAGAAAAAACGAAAGAGGGAAAAATAATAATAATAATAACAACAATAATAGTAATTAGGGCTTGGAGCCGGCTGTTTTGAATCGCCCTCCGGTTCGGGGCTTTTCCACCACCGAATCCATCTCCACTCGTCTACGCATCAGACTTCCTCTCCGATAGGGGCAGGAGGTGGTGGGTCTTTGTTGGCCGTGACAGGTTATCATCATCTATGATCTGGAGGTTGGCTTAATAGTAGTCGTAGTAATAGGAGAGATGCTCGTTAGTCGGCCGGCGGTGCATCCGGTGGAGGCTCCCCCTCTCACGGATGCCGCCGAGAATCCGCCGAGGGTGATGATGAAGGACATCCAGGGCATGCCTGGGACGCCTGGAGGTCTCGCCCTGCGCCTGTGCCAATTCATATTCGCTGCCGCCGCTCTCTCCGTCATGGCCTCCACCAGCGATTTCACCTCCGTCACCTCCTTCTGGTAAAAAATAATTTCGTAGATACTACGTCGGAACCATTTCTCTACTGTTCAGTTTGCTGTTTAATCTGCAAAAATGGATGCTTTTTTTTCCCCCTTTCTGTGTGTGCATGTTGTGGGAATCGTTTCTAGACATGCCTTCCATAAGGCCACCAATGATATGTCATCTTGCATGCATGTTCTTGCTGACTGAACATCATTTCCTCTGTTTCTCTTAATAGCTTATAATTATCAGGACTGCAGTGGCTTTTATGAGCCTCGATACCATGAGAGAGAGAGAGGCTCCTAACCAACATAAGATCAACCAACTGCAGTGGCTTTTATGAGCCTCGATACCATGAGAGAGAGAGAGGCTCCTAACCAGCATAAGATCAACCGATTGCGTGGCGTCATTGTTAGTTGTTGGTGCAGTTTTGCCAAGTTTTCATCTGTTTTTTCATATTACAGTCATATACCCTAGAGGTTTTGCAGTCAGTTGGCAAATCCTTTTCAACCTACCAATTCTATATATGCTTTCAGGATTTCAGCAACTGCTTCTAAAAGAATTTAATCTGGGGTTAGTTATGACGTCTTTTTGAACTTTCAAGTCCAACAACCATGATCACTCAAGATTCCAACAAAGTTTACAATATATATGAATCAATATCATGGATGCCTTTTTATCTTATATGGTTATTCATAATGAGAATAAAGGATTTGAAATCATGATATCTTCATCATTAATAAGCAAAGATTATGATATCAGTAACAAATAGGAACCAAATGGGGGATCATACAGAGCTATGTTCTGCGAATGCTGCACTACTGGGACTTTAACAGCAATGCATACAGAACATTTAGTGTGTTAAATTGCCTTTTTCATGTGTGGAGAGCAGTGCATCAGAACAATGTGACTTTTGTTTGTTAATGTAGTTTGAGGGTGACCAAATTAGATGCAGAAAAATCACAAGGACATCTGTGTGCAGTTATTTGGATGGCCAGAGTATATGTAGCAATATAATGGACATTCAAAGGCAAGGCTTTAGAACTGACAAATTTCACATTCAATTCATAGAGGATCATGATTTAAAGGAAAAATCAATTGATTTGGTAAAGTAGCTTATTCAGTGAGGTTTTGAAACAAGGAAATGACAAATGGCTAAATTTTATTGGCATCTTGGTGCCCTTTAAAAAAATCAGAGGAAGTTTGATAGTGCCTACTATCATCTATCATGTCATTGAACTTCCGAGCCACACCATTAAGTTACATAAGAGGATACTGTGAAATAGATAGAGAACATAGCTACAATAGTTGAAGAGCTTTATGCTAAGATGGTCATTGTCACCTAGGAAATTACAGAGAGATTTATACAAAATATAAAGAATCTAAAATGTAAAAACAATCTTTCATTAAATAGAAGAATCCATGAGATAAAAATATGATAAAATGTAATGAATCATAAGTGAGTGTTGAGGAAATGTATACTTAAGCAGCATATTTTGATTCTCAAAGACATACACAAGGGCACGATGATGTGTGTTATAAGACTAGTGAGTTTCCAGTTAGAGGGTGTCAACGAAGCGGATGCTGAAGTTGCATGTGGATTATTAGTGGCATTCATAAAGAAATTGTGACACAGTATTGCCATGTTTAAGCCAAAAGCTTGTATATCTTTAGAAATGCCATAAGTGAGCTGATTGATTACACCTGAGAAGTGCCATGATTTATGTATTTAATGTATAATACAATGTTAATTAATGGATGGCAGGCCTTGGTGTAATGGTAAGCTTGCTCCATTGCAACCTGGGTGTCATGGGGTTGAAATATGGAAATGGCCTCTTTGCATGCGGGGGTAAAGCTACATACATCTTACCTTCTCTAGATGGTGGGATCCTTGTGCACTTGGATGCTCTTTTTACAATGTTAATTAATGGAACTATATTAGGATTATAATTAAGAATTGCAGAGAGGATAGTCGATGATTACTCAAATTGAGTTGCTACTCTTGGAATTTAAAAGAAGGTAGTGATACACCTCGGATTCGACCTGCATGTCAGCACTAGCTTATCAGCCTAAGCTAGATCGATTCTTAGTGGCAACAGATAGTGATGTGAAAAATGCTAGAGTTTTGAGGGATGGGCTATGAGACATACAGGAGGAGGAAACAAGCATAAGAACATGAAGACCTGGTGAAGTTTGTTGTATGTCCATTTCTAAATGAGTCAGGACTTAGAATGCTTACAATATGGGCGTGATATGCAAATTTGGAGTATCAATTAGGTGGATGGCATAGGAAAATTCATCTTATAGACAATGGGAACTTCATCTTGCCTGATGCATCTAATTGCTGTGTTCGATCATATTCTATATCTCTTAAACAGAGTTCAGGGCCTTATTTGTACACTTCGGTTTTTTTTTTCATGTCTATGTTCATGCAACTCACATTGAATTGGCTATTCTTTGCACCAGAGACATGTAAGAGAGTATATGTCTCTACTTCTCTAGGCTCTAACATTTGAAAAGAAAGTTATTTTTCACTTTGAAGAATCTGTATGACTTAAATCTCCTACTTTGACAAGTTTGCATTTTTAGGCTGTGTTTGGATGATGGTTAAAGGTGGATAACATAAAGTTATCCCATTAACTAACCAAACAACATCCAGAAAGTGGTGGATAAACTTATTTGGTTAAAGGCCCAAAAAAGCGCTCAACTTAGGTAAGTTTATTTCAAGGAGGCGGGTGAAATCTTTAGCCATAAAAAGCCTACTTCATTTTTTCCATGACTTTATCCCGCTAATCATGGGAACACCAACCAAATAAAGTTGTTCACTGGTTAACTGGCTAGGGGGTGAATACCAGTGGTTATATATATTAAAGAGTTGGTCACTTATTTGCATGGTTGCTGTACCAGACTATAGGTCGGTACTGGTGTGTACCGACAGTCCCATACTATATCAGTGTCAAATCATTATGCGGCACGGGAGGCATACCAAGTGTTGGTATGCTGAATTGGCTCCTATACCGAGTATACTGACAAAATAATAAAATGGTACTGCTACATGATTCGGTATCGAGATGACGAACCTTGGTTATTTGGCATCCAAACACAGCCTTAGTCATCTCGGGCTATCATGTTTGCAAAATTTAAAGCAACATAGGTCATCTCAGGCCACAACGACAGTGAAACTTAAAGTAGTAGCTATTATTGTGTTACAGTAGCATTGAGAAGACTAGCGATTGTGCTTCACCCCCCTCCTAAAGGAAAATGAATTGCAGCCGTGACACAGGCGAGAGTGCAATCAGATTGTAGCTATTACACTAGCGTTAATAATGGCATCATAATGCTAAACTAAGTATGTATGGCTCATCGCTCAAAACATTATGTGATTTACTCAAAATAGAGGACCAAGATCTTAATGCAACTTGAGGGAGAAAACTCTCTAGAAACTTGATTTTATCTTCTTAGTATTCAATGGCAGAAGGCATCTGACATCAAATGGCAAGCATATCATCTGGTAACAGTAGAATGCAGTAGCAAAAGCTGCAGTTTTGGCCTTCAATGGTGGCAAGCGATGGCTGTACCTTAACACAAGTTTTCACCTTCTCTTGTTTCAAGTCCAAACACCAGTATTTTGATTGACTTTCACATTCTCATTCTGAAAATCAGAGCATAAATTCAGATATCCTTGCATAATTATGCAAATTCACAATTAAATTAAGGCGTACCTCTTTAATGTTTTATGTTGAAGGATAAAGTCAATTAATTAGTGGAATGACATATTTAAGTAACATAATAAGCATCACACGAAGTAACTTACAGTTTTTTCCCAAGATAATATATGTAAGATAACTTGCAAGGGACTAAATCGATAGGAGAAAAAGCAAAAAAAATGGTAAGAAGGGTTGTAAACTTTGGTATACCTAGAAAGGTAGGATTAAAAATGGGGTAGGAATTATTATAGATTAGAGTTTAAAAGATAAGGATGTGAATATGAGAAAGGGAGAGGATAATCTTGATAAAATTATTGTTCGGAGGGGTACTGCTTATGCTCTTCAAGTGGAATTGGATAATGCTACAAAGTAACGTTTTTGGGAGGACATAGATGGACTAATTCAAGATATACCTATTGGAGAAAAATATTTATTGGAGGAGATTTGAATAGGCATGTGGGTATATATAATGTTGGTTTTGAAAGGGTACATGGAGAATATGGTTTCAAAGACAGAAATGAGGAAGAAAATGTTATTTTAGAGTTCACGATGGCATATGATCTAGTAGTATTTGATAACTTTTAAAAGTAGGTATAATATTAGTCAGATAGATTTCTTCGCTACTAAATAAACTCATCGAGTTTTGTGTGAAGATTGTACCGTTATATTGGATGAGAGACTAACTAGCCAACATGGATTCATGGGCAGATATGTGTATTGAAAAACAGAAGTGAAGGACTAAAGAAAATAGAACCCAAGGATTAGGTGGTAGAATTTGAGAGGAGAAAAACAAATGGTTTTAAGGATTGAATATTGAAGGAAGAAAAATATGGTCTAGATAGGAAAATCAAGAAATGGCTATAGAGATATTAGGAAAATCAAAGAAAAAGGAGCTATCCATAAGAAAACTTTGTGGTGGAATGAGGAAGTTCAATTAGCGGTTACAGCTAAAAGAGAGTGCTCTAACAGACTATCTAAATATAGGAATAGAGAAGTGTATGAAAGTTGGCTAAGAAGGAAGTTAAGGAGACAATATGAGAGGCTAGATTCAAAGCGTATAAAGAGTTATATCACAAGTTAGAAATTAAGGATGGGAAAAAAATATCTATAAGATTGCAAGACTCAGAGAAAAGAAAACTAGAGACTTGACTTCGGCTAAATACATCATATGAAATTAAAAAGTTTTAATTAAGGAGGATCAAAGAAAGATGGAGAAGTTATTTTGATAAGCTATTTGATGCAAATCATATAAATGGTTTAGGGTACCTTACTCGTTCCATTGAAGACAAATGTTTAATATATGCATAGAATTAGAGCATGTGAGGTAAAGAAGGTTGTGAAAAGGATGAATAGGAAAAATAGTTGGACCTAATGGAATTCTTATTAAAGTTTGGAAGTGTTTGGGTGACTTGAGGGGAACCGGATGACTAATTTATTTAATAAGGTTGTAAAGACCAAGAAAATGCTTGATGAATGGAGGAAGAGTACTATAGTATCAATTTATAAAAATAAAGATGATATTCAAAATTGTTCTAACCATGTTGACATTAAGCTCATGAACCATATAATGAAACTTTGACGGAGGGTGATTGAGCACAGATTGAGATGTGATACACAAATATCAAAGAACATATTTGGTTTTCTGCTAGGAACTTAGGAAGGTCGATTATGAAAGCTGTTTTTCTCCTTCGGAGGTTAATGGATAAATACAAAGAAAAGAAACAATTTTTATATGGTCCTTATTAATTTAGAAAAAAAAAAAATTAGAATCTCTAGAGAAATCCTATGGTGAGTGCTAAAAAAGAAAGGAATTTTGTTAGTTATATTAATGTGATTAAGAGCATCTATAATGGAGTAGTTACTAATGTGAGGACTATGGTGATGATACTAGTGAGTTTTGAATCACAGTAGGTTTATACCAATGATCTGCTTTAAGTCCTTTCTTTTTGTGCTAGTTATGAATGAGCCTACAAGATTTATTTAGGACGATATTCCTTGGTTTATGCTATTTATGGATGATATAGTTTTAGTGGATGAAACCAAGTTTAAAAGTTAATCGTAAGTTGGAATTATGAGAGAGTGAGTTAAAATCTAAGGGTTTCAAGTTAAGTAGGACTAAGACTACAAGGAATGCCATTTTAGTAAAATTAGAAATAGAGATGATGTAGTACAACTTGAGGATCTTGAAATTTTTAAAAGTGATCATTTTCAGTATTTAAAATCAATTATTCATAAGAAAGGAAATATTGAAGATGATGTTATGCATAGGATTAAAGTAGATTGGATAAAATGGAGAAGGGTAAATGGTATTTAATGTAAATGTAGGCTATCTACCAAGTTCAAGGAAAACTTTTATATGATAACCATACTACCAGCTATGCTTTATGGTTTAGAATATCGGGCAGTTGGAAAACAACATATGCACAAGATGAGTATAGATGAAATGAGAATGCTGAGATGCATGTATGACAATATAAAAAAAGATAGAATGAGAAATGAAGTATGAAAGGTAGATGTAGCATGAAATTTTTAAAAGTGATCATTTTTAGTATTTAAAATCAATTATTCATAAGAAAGGAAATATTGAAGATGATGTTATGCATAGGATTAAAGTAGATTGGATAAAATGGAGAAGTGTAACTGGGATTTAATGTAAATGTAGGCTACCTACCAAGTTGAAGGAAAAATTTTATATGATAACCATGCTACCAACTCTGCCTTATGGTTTAGAATATTGGGCGGTTGGAAAACAACATATGCACAAGATGAGTATAGATGAAATGAGAATGCTGAGATGCATGTATGACAATATAAGAAAAGATAGAATAAGAAATGAAGTATGAAAGGTAGATGTAGCACCAATAGAAGATAAATTGAGAGAATAATGACTTATATAGTTCAAATATGTAAAAGGGGATTTGATACATATAGAAGGAAAGAGCGGTAGAGGTAGACTAAAATTCACATGGGATGAAGTAGCAAGGACTCGGGATGTTTTCATCTTTTAGAAAGCGTGATTCTAAACAGAGCAGAATGGAGGAAAAGAATTCATGTAGTTGATTCCAATTAGTTTGGGATTAAGGCTTAGTTGAGTATAATATATAGAGGACAGGAATATCTATTCCATGCATCAAATCAACATGCATGCAATTGATGGTGTGATGCCACAAGATGCAAAGCCATGCAGAGTTATAGGAAGTCAAAACTTCCTAGATTATTGGAACTTCGTTGTTTTCCTCTCTAGTGTTGTTTCCGATAGCCTGAGAAGACCTTTGTACCAAGTTGACTTGTTTTATACATTTTGAAGTTCAAGCATCTAAACTATTCATTGCTTCAGAATTTCAAGCTTTATGTTTGCTTCTTCCTCCTGTATTTACTAGAAAACATATTTTCCACCTAATTGAATTCATTCAACCACCTTTATAAGTTTAAACCCCTAATATTGTCCATGGATTTTAGACTACAACTGCTGCCTGGCACAAAGGAACAAATTGCTTTCTCATACCCTTCATGACTGTGCATTGCAAAATTTGGAAATTTGGCAGTTGCTAAGGAAGTGATTAGACTTGCATGTTCTATATTTATAGGAGTTATTGTGTTTTCACAATTTTTCTTGTAAAAAAAGCTTTTGTCCTATGCTCTTTTACATGATGCTATCTTCAAGATAGATAGTGTGGATAAGAGATGCTTAATGTTTTACTCTCTTGTGCAAGATTCTTAGCTACTTCATTTTAGCAACGTAACATGACTGATTTTTGGCCTTGACTGCAGCTATTTGGTAGCAGCGGTCATTTTACAGAGTTTGTGGAGCCTTTCACTAGCCTTCGTGGATATCTATGCCCTTCTAGTAAAACGCTGCTTGCGGAATTCCCGAGCTGTCTGTTTGTTTACCATTGGAGATGGGGTAAGAGCAGTAGTCAGATAAATAGAGGACACTCAACACATTTCAGGAATCTGTGCTGGAAGTTTATTTAAAATGCATTGAGAGTTTTGAATTATATATTCATCTGACATGAGGTTCAATGGTCTTCCCCTATATGTGTAGATGGACTTGAAATCTGTGTGAGCGCAAATAATGATGCCTTAAAAATTATTCTTAGGAAAAACAAACATTTATTTTGGAAAAATAATATCCCATTGGTGCGTGCGCATGCATGTAATGGAGTACTGAGTCTAGATAAGTGCAGGTCCAAATGAAATTTGCTGGGGTCTGGACGTTCCAGTACTGAATGATTTTGGTCACCTCATGTGATAATATCATTTTTTTCTACCGCAGATTATGTACGCACTCACATTTGCAGCAGCTTGCGCGTCCGCGGGCATCACAGTTTTGATCAGCAACGATCTGAACATCTGTTCAGAAAATCACTGCACAAGCTTTCAGACTGCTACAGCCATGGCCTTCATCAGCTGGTTTGCGCTCTCCCCATCATTTCTTCTAAACTTCTGGTCATTGGCGTCCAGGTGAAATGCAAGAACATCCACTTCTCAACTATATGTGCGCTGAGCTGATCTTGGAATTTCTTCTTTTCTAATTATTGTCTACAGTAAAATATCCATCACTGTCATATTTGTATATCATGATGACTAGCGTTTGAGAATTGTGCATGTTTACATTATTGGAATTGGAAAGTGAAACCTTGCGATTGTTCCATGATAATGGAATGCTGGCATGCTGTCTATGTGAAATACTGGCTGTACCAAAACTTTTTGATGGATCATGTCCTATGGGTATTGTGGTAGCGGAAACCGGAGTCTATTACGAGGAGGCCTCCTCCATGTATCTAGTAAATGTTTGTTTCAACGGTCTTATCTGGCCTAGGTATCACCATCAATACCCACGAGGCCCTGTATCGCACCCGACGATAAGGAATTTATCAGGCTATAAAACTTGACCTTAATTGGTTTGTGATTTCTGCCTATTTATTTTGTAATTCTTTCTTAAGTTTTGTGCGAGTGTGGATCAGAATGTTTTTCTTGTTTCCATGCATGAAAAGGTCAATCTCAAAACCGTTGAGTTAAAGATGAGCTATTTTTGGTCGACGTCAATTTAGTCGAAGCTGCAATAGGATATGGATATGTCATAAAAAAAGGTTGATGCGCATTTAAAAGAATTAATTTTTGTAGTTTTATTTTATCCCATCCAAACTTCGTCTATTATGTCCCATCTCAAGACTTTACGCATCCTTCCCTGTTTCGGGACTAAAGTACGAGACAAGCATAGGTGGTGGTTAAGTAGGAGACAAGCATAGGTAGCGGTCAATTTGATTTATATTTGATTTGTTGCTATTATGGTGGTGGTGTGAACATCTTGAATCAAGCTATTCGATGCTTGGATTATCTTGGATTGATATCAAGATATCAATGTTTCGAGGTTAAAATGCTTCGTGCACTCTCTCCCAACTCGCAAAGCAATTCAAAGTATTTTGCTGATCTCAATAATTTTATTTCGAGATAAATGGCAATGCAGCTGTGATCCAATCATGATCAAACTATTTTTTACTAAGTCAAAAATAGTTGAGATAAATAAAAAATTTTAATCATACCAATGACAGCCTTTCTATTCTGGAAAATGGACACGATCTTAGAACGATGTGATTAATGGAATGGTATAACAATCATGAGATCTTTTTCTACAAATATCATAAATTCTGAAGATCCAGATAAGTAAAAAATCTCTCTCAGAGAACTCATTGTTGCTCATCTGTTCTCTGCTAACTAGAGGATCTTCTGAAGAAAAATCAATATTTTTTCATCATAGGATCGTTCAGATCTGATTAGATCCGAAAGAACATTTCAAAAATTTTTCTAACAAATCCTAATCAGATCTGAGACATCTTGGATCTGATCCTATAGATCTGATATTAAAACTAAAAATTAAAATTAAATTAGATTTAATTTCATACCTTGTTTCGGTAATCTGATTATTCTATCGATAATCTGTCAAAATCCGGGGGTTCTGAATGTAGCCACGCAAGTGCTTGACGTCTACTAGAGTCCACTCAGGCAGGATCTGGATGCAATCTCCTAGTGAATCTGATTTCTAAAATCAGATCCGGATCTGTCGTAGAGCCTTTAAAACAACTGATGAAAGCAGTGCGCTTGTCTCACGAACACATCAACTGTCTTCCTGATATTTACGCCAACACTTGTTTCTTCCTCACTGGATTCATCCAACCTTTTGGGCATGGAGAGGGGAGTGAGAGGACTAGAAGGAGGCGTGGAAGAGAGGAGTGGTAGCCTTGTGGCATGGTGAATGGGCAAACTCATAAAACCTAGGCGTAGATAGAGTTTAAATAGATCCTGCTGTGTTATACAGTGTCATACAGGTTTGACCAATTATATTGCTCCAATTAATCAGATCTAAATCTGATTGATGGAGTAATATCACCAAATCCAATCAGGTTAGAGACCCGTTTAATCCTCCATAGATGGTGCCAAGTTTGGATAAGCTCAAATACTTTGGCATCCAAGTGTTTAAAATAATCAAGCAACCCTGGAGTCCCATCTATATGGGACTCCTCCCTTTTCTCCAAGTGCACATGCCAACTAGGGGCATGCACATATATTTGTCCATAGATTCCCCTAGTTGGCGTGAGCCCCAAGGAGATGTCCAAAGGAGGCGCACGCCCCTGCCCCTTCTTTCCTTTATTGGGATATCTCATGTTCGAACAGTGATAGAAAATAATAGGTAGCGACAGGATTTAGTAGGTATTATCTTATTTCCATTTGATAGATTAAAACAATCTCTTTCTGACTTAGACAAGCTCCAGTCAGATAAAGACAAGCCTATATAGGGTTCTCTGGTGAGTCCAAACCAATTTGGCTCAGCCGAGATGAACCAGAAAGACTACAGAAGGAGAAAGTTAGGCTCAATCATATGCTAGCATGATTTTCTTAAACCCAATTGGATCTAATCTAAATCAATTGAACTGGATTAGCTCGATTGATCACATCCAGATCCAAATACTTGTTTGTGTGATCCAGTTAGGTTAAGTTCCATATGGTAATGAGATATATCGTGATCTTCATCATCAACATCATCTAAATATCTTTCGATGGACCAAAACTTTTTTGATTCATACAATTAGAATAATTGATTATCAAGATCATTCTAATTGCTCCAAAAATTCATTAATGACATCTAGCAGTATATGGTGGCAAGCCATCAGAACCAAAAGTAAATCTCTCGGTGCAGCTACTTGTGTGATTGGATTATTCTATCTTGAGCCCCGACAGGATTAGGGTTAAGATGAACTTATCAAATCCAATATCCGTCATATGAAATAATCATTCAATTTGAATTCGATGTGAAATTCTAATAAAAACTCTTTCTATCATCTTCACACTGCCATGGCCATGGGCTTATGGACTCAATTTTATGATCATCATAGGGCTACTCCTCATCTATCGAGGTAGATAGATCCTTTATTAGTGCAATCCAATTCCTATAATGAACATGCTATGGCCAACATACACCTCAGAATTCTGAATGAATAAGAGATCGAGTTATGGTATAGCCAAACTATAACACCCTTAAGATGAACTGTCGATACACCTTAGGTCAAAGAACTAGATACACCACTGCAATATCGAGTCAGTCATCGATGAGAAGGTAGACTCCCTTATGACTGCTCGAGGTGGTCACGCTCAGTGCCCTCGTTCTCTAACGAGTACCTTTACTCTCGCTCCGGTGTCTCCATATCGTAGACTCAAGACTCATTTATTCTAAGAAAGCGATCGTACACCAACCTTTTGGATCGATCACCATCCTCGTGATGATCCTACGTTTAGGAGTAACTTATGAGTTAATTATGAAAATTCATGTCTTAAATTTTTAACTTTTAAAAATATGAATTATCATTACCATTAACTCAAAGGATGTATCATAGATACTTTAAATATACACTATGATAGAAAAATAATTTTTTTATTAATTTATAGTTAAAATTATAAAATTATTTTTAGAAGTGTATTACAAGTGTTATTTAATCTAGATTTTAGGGCATACATCTAACAAACTCCCATTTGACCTAAAGCCAATTGGCTATAAATCTAAGTCCCATCTTCTCAAGGTGGGCTTTGATCTTTTATTATTCCAATGACTTCATCAATGGGTTAGCCGCATTGTCTACGATGTTGACTCTCTTGATCTTGACGTATCTCTTTTCGAGGTGATCGTAGATCAGGTGGAATCGCCATTCGATGTGCTTGAATTTTTGGTAAGATCTTGACTCTCTAGTAAGGACTATGGTGCCATTGTTATCGCAGTACAGAGGGATGGCATTCGATGGCATCACTCCGAGCTCTGTAGTGAATTTCTTATACCAAAATGCCTTCTTCACAGCTTTCGATGCAGCAATATATTCTACTTCCATGATGGAGTATGCAATCATCATCTACTTGGAACTCTTCCAACTAATAGCACCATCATTGCATATAAATAGACTTTCAGATGTCGACTCTCGATCATTTGTGTCGGACATAAAGTTCGAGTCTGTATACTTCTAAACCTGGAGTTCTCCATTATCGAAGACTAGAAACATATCCTTAGTCCTTCTTAAGTACTTAAGGATACATTTCATAGAAGTCTAGTGCTCTTCGCCTGGATTCGACTGATACATACTCGTGACATTCACAACATGGGCAATATTAGGTCATGTACATAACATGGCATACATGAGGCTTCCTATTATTGAAGCATAAGGGATCTTACTCATGCGTTCAATCTCCTCAAGTGTGCTAGGGTACATCTTCTTGGAGAGATGAATGCCATGTCTAAAGGGTACTAGATCCCTTTTGGAGTTTTTCATACTAAACCTCTTTAGCACCTCCTCTATATATATCTTCTGTGAAAGTCCTAGCATTCTATTCAGTATATTTCTATAGACCTTAATTTTCAGAATAAAGAATGCTTCTCCTAGGTTTTTCATAGAAAACTCTTTAGACAACCACATTTTGACTATGATCAATATGAGAATATCATTTCTAATTAGGAGGATATTATCCATGCATAATATGAGAAAGACAACAGCGCTCCTACTGTCCTTTTTGAATACACATGGCTTCTCATCATTTTTGATGAAATCAAACGATTTGATCACATCATTGAAATGAGCATTCCAGCTCTGAGATGCTTGCTTAAATCCATATATGGACCTTTGCAGCTTGCGTACCTTATGATCACCATCACTGAATGTGAAACCAAACGGCTATTCCATATAGATATCTTTCTTAAGATATCCATTTAAGAATGTTATTTTTATGTTCATTTGCCATATTTCATAATTGAAATAGACTACAACAACAAGCAATGTGCGGATGGATTTAAGCATGGCTACTAGCGAAAAGGTATCCTGATAGTCAATGCCTTCGCATTGACTATATCTTTTCATTATGAGCCTTGCTTTGAATGTCTCTACATTTCCATCGGTACCTATATGCCTTTGCGCTGATACCCAATAGATACTATACCTTCAGGTGGATCTACCAAGGTCCAGACTTGGTTCGAGTACATTGAGTCAATTTTTGACTTCATTGTCTCTAACTATTTCTCGGAGTCGATATTTGATATCACCTCATCATAGGTCTTGGGATCATCACCATGAATCTCATTTTTTATGAGAAATATTTTCTCAACATTCTCTAAAAATGTATCTAAATACTTTTTAGGAATACGAAAAATTCTAGTTGATTTTCGAGGTGGAGAAGGTAGTATTTGGACTAGCTTAATCTGATTGGATTCCATAGGTTCCTTAGCTCATTACTTTTTGGAGACCTTCTTCTCTAGCTTAATCTATCTTTCGATGCCACCATCTTGAATAAATTATTTTTCAAAAAAAATGGCATGTCAACTCATAATCACATTATGGTCTTCTGAAAGATAGAAGTAATATCCTAACGATTCTTTAGGATATCCTATGAATCGAGCTTTCTCTTGACATGGGTTGGATAACCCCAAATTCTGAGATGACTCAGAATTGATTTCTTACCATACCATATCTCATATGGTATGGTAGGAATGATTTCAGAAGAAATCCTATTCAATAAATATATTGTGGTCATTAGACTATTTTTTCAAAAAAACTCAGGAAGGTCCGTGAAGCTTATCATGAATCGGACCATATTTAATAGGATCTGATTTTTTCACTCTAAAATCTCATTGAGTTGAGGTATTTCAGGTGGAGTCCATTGTCAGACTATGCCATTATCTTTGAGATAGTGTAAGAATTTCCAATTAAGGTATTCGCCTCCTCGATCTGATCGAAGAATCTTAATAAATTTTTTTATTTATTTTTCTACTTTGAGTTTGAATTTTTTGAACTTTTTTAAAGGCTTTAAACTTATGTCGCATCAAATACATATACCCATACCGAGATAAATCATTGGTAAAGATGATGAAGCAGACATAATTGCCTCTAATTGATATATCAAATGGGCCGCACACATTTATGTGTATCAGGACAAGTAGATCTATGGCCCTTTCCCCATGTCCTACAAAAGAATGATTGATCATTTTGCCATGAAGGCATGATTCACAAATCGGATATGACTCGAAAGTCAGTGAACTTATTAGTCCAGATTTTTTCAATTTGTTAACCCTTTCTTTCACTATATAACCTAGCCTAAGGTGCCATAGATACCTATCATTTAGACTATCTCTAGGTTGCTTAGATTCTATGGTATTCATGTTTTGCTCGATATTAAAAATGAAAACATCAATATATAACTGGTAGAGACTATTTATAAGGAAACCACTTATAATTTTATTTCTTTCAAAAAGAATATTATAATGATCCTTAAGAAAACTAATCACATAGCCTTCCTGTGCTAAATAAAAAATAGAAATCAAATTTCTGCTTATAGCAAGCATATAAAAATAGTCCCTAAGAACTAAATTTAATTCTGATGGTAGTCGAAGAGGATAGGTTTCCACAGCTACAGTAGCAACTCTTGCTCCATTCCCAATGCATAGGATCATTTCACCATCCCTCTGCCTCCTGCTCTCCTCAAGATCCTGCATAGAAGTGCATAGATGAGCACTAGAACCAGAGTTAAGCATCCAACTAGATGCAGAAGAAATCGTTAGATTAGATTCTATTACGAGCATACCTTCAGAAGGACCTGCCTCTTTTTTCTTTAGGCTGGCCAGATATAAAGGGTAGTTCCACTTCCAATGGTCATTGGTATTGTAATGAAAATATTTTTCTTTGTCCACGGCCTTCTTCTTCGATTCTTTCTTCTTCTTTTCTCCATCTATCTTCTGCTTCTTTGCAGACTTCTTATTTTCAAAAGATTTTCTTTTAGAGGAAGTCCGCTCTACAGCAAGCACTGAGCCCTTTAAATCTTTCAAAGAAAGCTCAATAGTAACCAGCATGTTTATCAATTCAGCTAAAGTACATTATAGCTTATGCATATGAAAGTTCATGATGAACTGCTCATATGCATTAGTCAAGAACTACAAAATCACATCAATTTGCAAGTCTCTGTCTATCTTGACATCAAGCTTCTCAATTTCTTCTAAGTCCTTAATTATCATCAAACAATGATCTTAGACTGACTGCCCATCATGCATTTGAACCTTAAAAAATTTTTTAGTGACTTGATACTTGGCTGCACGACTCTCTTTACCAAATAACTCTTGTAGGTGAGCCAACATTTGGTGAGTAGTCTTAATGTCCTCATGTTGGCACTGAAGCTTATTAAACATCAAGCCTAATATGTAGTGCCTAGCTTTATTATCTTCCTCCGTCTACTTTTCTAGAAACGCTCTCTGTTCAGTGAATGAACAAGCTAATAAGGTGGGGACGTCCTGGTCCAATATATGAGTTAGCTTTTTGGAACTCAAAATAATTTTATAGTTCTAGAGCCAATCCTGGTAATTAGGTCTGGTTAGTCTATGGGTGTTCAGGATACAGATTAGTGGGTTGGATGTAGACATTTTTCTATAGAAAGTCAAAGTTTCTAGTTAGATTTTATAATTAGACTTAACTAATTTATTTAAAAATTTTATTTTTAAATAAATTAGGCTCTTACTATTTTTTTGGATCCCCATACTTTCTTGGCAGAGATGCAAAAATCTTCGCAATCAATTGATTTCTAGTGGATGGTGCAATTCTACCAACTGGCTCACTACCTCACCAAATAGTTATTGGTGATGGATCAATCGATGAGTGGACAACTCTTGTCTAATAATTCTCTAATCATGGTGCACCAAACCTAGTCTCTAATTCATGAAGCTCATCGTGCCTGGAATATTGCTTTACTTCTTAGTTAAGTCAGATCCACCATTTGCACAGATTGGATTTCTAATTGGGTCCCTCACCATATTCAAAATATTGAGTCCAACCCATCATCTAACCCATAGCATCCAATGCCTAATAGACATGGTTACATCTTTCTGGTGTAATTGAACCACTATAACCAGTCGAGAATAATCAATCCTGGGAAGAGCCCGCACATCTACAATGGTGAAAGACCAATGACTTAATATTTTCTTCGAAAGATTTGATTTTGGTCTCTTTAAACTTGACTTGATTTAGTCATAACAATTATGACTAACCTAGTAGCATGGGTTAGCTCGAATTATTAGTCATCTCTAATCAAAACTGAGTTAATTCAAATGACCAGATAAGTGACTAACGAAAGGGATATGCCATTAACTCGACAAGAATGCATTCAGGTCGAGTAGCTCCCAATTAAAAATCAGTCAATCATATCTGCCAAACTTATCTTAGACACCAAATTGTCGAGTCATAACCAATTGGATTAGCCTATAATCCAGGCTCGAATCATGAAGCCAAATTAGGTCTTGATTTGGTTGACCATATATTACTGTGAGTCGACCTTGATCCATACTTAATTTTATTGGGCTAGTCAATTCTAAATACTCTTGATCCTACCTAACTAACTCTTGATTCGGTTTGATCAACCGTCAGATCTAATTGAGCTATCCAAGCTCGAACTCAAATTTATGAAGGTATCTTAGATCTAAAAATTCATAATTTTTAGATTTAATTAATTTTATAATCTTAATTTTTAATTATGTTTGGGTTCATAAATAGAAATATGCTAAAAATCCTAGGATTTTAGGATCTAGGATTTTATAGAAAAATAAATTTTTGATTTCTAATTAAGGACAAACACGTAGCATCCCTACACGCCATAAGAAAACTCCATCGAATAGAAAGAGAGGATCTTTAAATTCTTCTTATTCTTATGACCGGATGGCCAAGAAAAATGTCTTAATCAGAAATAAATACTACACTACAAAATAATAAGATCTACAACATATATCTTATATAAAATCATAGATCTAATCATGCATATTTTGTATACATCTTAATCAATCATCAAATCATAAATGCATGCTTTCAAATCTGATATATTACATATAATATTCAAAAATAAAATTTTAAATTGATCATATCAATATAAAATTTATTCTAGATAATTCATAGAACTATTCTACAACTAGTCTAGGCATGCACCTATCATATCTCATATGAACATTTAAATATTTAATTTTTTATTTTTTAGATCTGATTATAATATTTATAATATTAAAAAAATAGAAATAAATAGATCTAAAAATTTATTTTAATTATATCAAAAGAAAAAATTATTCTAGACTACATATAGAATAATTCTACACCTAGTCTAGATATATATCTCATACATAATTGATTTGAATCTAAAATTTTTAATTATCTAATTTTAGATCTAATCACATCTGATGTGATATCTAAATTTTTTAATATTAAATTATAAAATAAAAAAAAAATAGATCTAAAATAGATCTGAAGAACTGCCAACCTAGCTCTGATACTAGTTGAAGAAAAATCAATATTTTTCTGTCATAGGATCATTTAGATTTGATTGGATCTGAAGAAATATTTTAAAATTTTTTTTAATAAATATTAATCAGATTTGAGATATCTTAAATTTGATTCTATAGATCTGATATTAAAATTAAAAAATAAAATTAAATTAGATTTAATTTCATATCTTGTTTGGGTAATTTGATTATCCTATCGATGATCTGTTGAAGTTCGGAGGTTCTAGATATAGCCATGCAAGCACCTGACCTCTACTAGAATTCACTCAGATAGAATTTGGATGCAATCTTCTTATGGATCTGATTTCTAAAATCAGATCTTGATCTGATTCATAAAGCCTTCAAAATAACTGATGAAGGTAGCATGCTTCTCTTATGAACACACAATTGTCTTCTTGATCTTTGCACCAACACTTGTTTCTTCCTCGCTAGATCCACCCAACCTTTTAGGCATAGAGATGGGAGAGAGAGGACCAGAGGGAGGCATGGAAGAGAGGAGGGGCAACCTTACAATGTGGTGAATGGGCAAACTCATAAATCCTAGGTGCAGACAAGGTTTAAATAGATCCTATTGCGCCATGCAGTGCCATACAAGTCCAATGAATCATTTTGCTTGGATTAATTAGATCTAAATCTTATTAGTGGAGTGATGTCACTTGATCCAATTAGGTTAAAGATCCCTTTAATCCTCCATAGATGGCACCAATTTTGGATAAGCCCAAATATTTTGGTGCCCAAGTGTTTAAAACAATCAAGCAATCCTGGAGTCCCATCTGTATGGGACTCCTCCCTTTTCCCTATGTGTGCATGCCAACTAGGGGCATGCACACATATTTGTGCATGGAATCTAAGGGGGCGTGTGCCCCAAGGAGATGTCCAAAGGGGGCGCATGCCCTACCCCTTCTTTCCTACATTGGGACATCTCATGTTCGGATAGTGATAGAAAATGATAGGTGGGGATAGGAATTAGCAAGTGTTATCTTATTTTCATCTGATGGATTAAGATAATCCCTTTCTAACCTAGATAAGCTCTAGTCAGATAAAGACAAACCTATATAGAATTCTCTGGTGAGCTTAAACTAATTTGGCTCAGCCGAGACGAACTAGAAAGACTATAGAGGGAGAAAGTTAGACTCAATCGTGTGCTAACACGATTTTCTTGAACCTAATTGGATCTAATCCAAATCAATCAAATTGGATTAGCTTGATTAATCACATCCAGACCCAAACTCTTATTTGTGCGATCTAGTTAGATTAAGTTTTATATGATAATGAGATATGTTACGATCTCTATCATTGACATCATCGAAATACCTTTCGATGAATCGGAACTTTTTCGATTCATATAATTAGAATGATCGATCATCATGATCATTCTAATTGCTTTCAAAATCCATCAATGACACCTAGTAGTATCTGGTGGCAAGCCATCATAATTGAAACTGAACCTCTTGGTGTAGCTACCTGTGTAATTGGGTTCTTCTATCTTAAGCTCTAATAGGATTAGGGTTAAGGTGAACTCGTCAAACCCAATATCCATCATATGAATTATGTGAGCTCAGAAGGGGCACTCCCAAGTCTTTAAAGCATGAAAAGATAGGTCATGGAAAGATGAAAGTGAGCCGAAAGAGAAATCAGCTCTCCTAGTAAAATTCAGAAACTGGGTCAGTTTATCTTGAGACTGAGCCAACTAAGTTGAAAATTGGGTCAGCTAGGTCTCAAAGAAAAATCCAGATAAAAAGCAGCATTTTTGGGTTGTTGGCACGATACACAATTGGATCGACTCAGTCGTCAGAAAGCAGTATTTTTGGACTGTTGGCATGGTACACAACTGGATCAGCTCAGTCTGGGACTGAGCCGATCTAGTCGTAGGTTAGCCGACTCAGTCTGAAACTGGACTAGCTTAATTTTCATGAGTTATTATTTTATGTACGTGGATTATTTGGATTTGAAGACTTTTTCTATGAGCTTGGGCTTGATCCATTGTAAAGTATATATACTGAAAATAAGTCAAGATTGTAAGAGTGATGAAATATACAAAATAAAAATTCTTTTCTTTCGAAAATCTCTTCTTCTCTATTTCTTGAATTATTTGATTATACTTTTGCATTAGTCTTTAAAAAGTACTTTCTTGTTGCTTGACTAATCACCGATGGCCATATCGATCCATGTGGAAAGAGCACGCATTCTCGATATTTGGTATCAGAGTGGTGTTGCATAGAAGAAAGAAAGACATCTAGGATTTACTCCATCCAGGATCTGTTGCATCAGATTTTATCCTAAAACTTTTAGTTTGCTTCGTGGTTATCTCTAGATTGAGGTGGAGATGGTTTACATGGAGGAATGATGATACAGAAGTTTGGAAAGAGGATTTAGGGCTAGTTAGATCATTTTTGAAGGATAGTTTTGCTGGTGTGTGAGATCGTGAAGGATGTTAGGAATCTATTCTTGACTTATTTGAAGTCATAGGATCAAGTGGATTTAAGATGAATTTTGAGAAGTTCGATGGCAAGGAGAACTTTACTCTATGATAGCAAAGAGTAAAGGACTTGTTGGTTCAGCAGAGGATCTATAAGGTCTTGACAAAAGAAAGATCGAAAAAGATCAATGCTGAAGATTGAAAAAAATTAAAGAAAATTGCTTTTAGCACAATCCAGATGTGCTTGGTCGATCAGGTTTTGCCTGAGGTTTGCACAGAAACTATGGCAAAGGGGTTCTGAGAGAGACTGGAGAACACATACACGAAAAAGAATATGATGAATAAGCTGTGGTTGAAGAAATAGTTATATAGTCTGAGAATGCCCGAAGGTGGAGATCTTGTTGCACATATTCAAAGGTTCAATCAGATGTATTTTGAGGTGATGAGTTTGGATGTGAAGATCGATGAGGAGGATTGGGCATTGCTGCTATTATGTTTCCTTCTAGGTTCGTATGATGGTCTCATTGTTAGATATATGTGCCCTAGAAGCCAGAATTGGCTGACACTTGTAATACACTTCTAGGGGCAAAATTGTAATTTTGACTATAATTAATAAATGGATTATTTTCTATCACACATGTGTATTTAGTGTCTGTGATACATCCTTTGAGTTAATGGTAATGATAATTCATATTTTCAAGAGTTGAAAATTTTAGACATGAATAATCATTATTAACTCATAAAAGCTCCCGACCATAGGATCATCACGAGGATGGTGATTGATCCGGAAGGTTGGTGTACGATCGCTTCTCTTTAGTAGATGAGTCTTGAGTCTACGGTGTGGAGACACCGGAGCGAGAGTACAGGTACTCGTTAGAGAACGAGGGCACTGAGCGTGACCACCTCGAGTAGTCATTAGGGAGTCTACCTTCTCGTCAATGACTGACTCGATGCTGCAGTAGTGTGTCTGGTTCTTTGACCTGAGATGCATCGGCAGTTCACCTTGAGGGTGTTATAGTTTGACTACACCATTACTCGGTCTCCTAGCCATATGGAACCCTGAGGTGTATGTTGGCTGTGACATGTTCATTGTAGGAACTGGATTGCATCAAGATGGGATCTATCTACCTCGGTGGTAGAGGAGTAGCCCTATGATGATCATGAGAATCAAGTCCTGAAGCCCATGGCCATGGCAGAGTGAAATAATAGAAAGAGTTTCTATTTAGATTTTCACATTGGACTCGAATCGAATGATTACATCATATGACAGAGACTAGGGTTTGACGAGTTCACCTTAACCCTAATCTGATCGGGGCTCAAGATAGAAGAACTGAATCACACAGGTAGCTGCACCAAGAGGTTCGCATTCAGCTCTGATGGGTTGCCACCATATACTGCTAGGTGTCACTGGTGGATTTTGGGAGCAATTAGAATGATTTAGATGATCGATCATTCTAGCTGTTCGAATCAGAAGAGTTCTGATCCATCGAAAGGAGTTTCGATGATGTCGATGATAGAGATCATGACATATCCCATTACCATACAGAACTGAACCTAACTGGGTCACACAAACAAGGGTTTGAATCTGGTGATCATCAATTGAACTAATCTAGTTCAATTGATCTGAATGAGATTCAATTAGGTTCAAGGAAATCGTGCTAGCACTCGATTGAACCTAACGTTCTTCTTTTGCTATCATAAATAAGTCGTCCTGTCTGAGCCAAAGGAGTTTGTGCTCAAACAGAAGTCTTCTTATGGTCTGACTGGAGGTTGTCCAAGTCAGAATAGGTTGTCTTATTTGTAAGACATTACCTGCCATTTTTGGTCACCTGCCATTTCTTGTTCTTTGACTTTGGTCAAAAGTCTACCTTTGACTGGTCAAACGTTGACCATTGACCCTTTGACTTTTGACCACATGTCATGCACCTATTGGAGAGCTGGTGGGGGCTTGTCCCCCTGCCAGAACCTGGCAAGGAGAATGGGCGCACGCCAAGGGAGGCGTGAGCCCAAGTAAGGAGGCGCCTATGGAGTCCTTGTTGGACAAGGACTCCATCTCCCTTTAGGATTCCAATGAGAGTTCTTCTAAGAATCCAGTTTGACTGGTCTTAGGCACTCTCCAAGGTAGGAATCCAGGGGACTCTAATCCCACCAATCAGATTTAGATCTGATTTCACAAAGGGTTGTGATTGGTTGGGAGGAAGATGAGTTGGATCACGCTTAGTCTATAATATAGAGACCCAGCGCCCAACTGAAAAAATCAATCAAGAAGTAATCAAGAAGCAATCTTCCCATGCCCCAAGGCTGCCTCTCTCCCCTTTCTCCATGCCATACTCTCTTCTCCCCTTGCTCTCCACGTCCAAAAGTGTTTTGGATTTGGATTGGTGCGATTTAGATCAAGAAAAGGCGATCAAAAGCAAGAAGGCTGCGCTGCTGCAAAAGGAACGACTGCAGATCTTCAAAAGGAGTTTTGAAGATCCTCCAGATCAGATCCAGATCTGATTTTTGGAGGCATGATAGAGAAGAAGAGGATCTCCAGATCCAGCCCGAGTGGATACCGGTAGAGGCCAGGCGCTTGCGTGGCTAGATCCAGAACCTTCCGCTGCAAACAGGATCATCAACAGGGTAATAGGATTACCCAAATTCAGGTAAATTGAATTGTGATTTAATTTATCCTTTTCATTTAATTTTTATTAAATAAATAAGAATCAGATCTGAAAGCATATCCCTAGATCTGATACAGATCTAAGAGAAAAAATTTTTGAAATATATCTCTTGATCTGATCAGATCTGAACGAACCTGGACCAGGGAAATCAGGATTTTCCCTTCAAGTGGTATCAGAGCCATGGTTCTAAAAATAGTTTAGATCTGATTTTTAAATTTTATTTTAATTAAAAATAACGTGATTTCAGATGTCACATGAGATGTGATCAGATCTGAAATCAGAAAAAATTAAAATTAAATGATTTGGATCTAAGAACATGAAGATATGCATGACTAGTTCTAGTATAGAATAGTTCTATAGAATAGTTTTGCATGTCTTTGATTTAATATGATTAAATCATATTTTAGATCTATCTTATTTACTATTTTTCTGATATTATAAGTGTTATAATAACATCTGATAAACAGCAAATAAAAATTATTTAATTTTAAATATCATATGAGATATGATTAGATGCATGACTAGACTAGTTGTAGAATAGTTCTACATAATTGTCTAGATTAGAATTTATTTTGATTAGATCAATTTAAATCTAATTTTTTCAGATTATTATGTGATAATTTAGATCTGAAAACATGCATGATTATGATACATGAGATGTATGCAAAATATGCCATGGTTAGATCTAAATTTGTATATGAGATATATGATATAGATCTATAACTGTTTTGTAGTATTGAATGTTTATTGAATGTTCCTGATTAAGGCGTTCCCCTTGGCCGTCCGGTCATAAGAACGAAGAAGGGTTTAAAGGCCCTCTCTTCCCATTCGATGGGGTGTTCTTATGATGTGTAGGGGTGCTGCGCGTTCGTCCTTAATCAGAAACCCAAAAACTTACTTTCTGCAAAACCCTAGATCCTGAAACCCTAGGATTTATTGTGCATATTTTGTTTATGAACCCAACTTAATTAAGAATTAAGTTTATGGAATATTAATTAGGTCTAAAATTGAGAATTTCAGATCTAAGACATATTCATAATACTGGGTTCGGGCTTGGGTAGCTCAATTAGGTCTAAGCGGTTGATCAAACCGAATCAAGAGTTGGTTAGATGGGATCAACAATGCTTAAATTGACCAGCCTAATAGGATTAAGTCTGGGTCAAGATCGAGTCACGATCAAGCAAGACCTAATTAGGCTCAGAGGTTAGAGTCTGGATTGTAGGCTAACCCAATTGGTTCTGACTCAACAATTTGGTGTCTAAGGTAAGTTTGGCACAGACGACCGACTGGTTTTTAATTGGAAGCTACTCGACCTGAATGCGTTCTTGTACGAGTTAATGGCATATTCCTTCCACCGGTCTCACTTACCTGGCCATATCTGTTGACACAGTTCTGATCTGAGGTGGTCAATAATCCGAGCTGACCCATGCCACTAGGTTAGTCATAATTGTTATGACTAAGCCAAGTCTAGTTTAATGAGACCTGAATCAATTCTCCCTAAGAAAAGATTAAGTCTGAGGTCTTCCACCATTGTAGATGTGCGGGCCCTTCCCGGGGTTGATTGTTCTCGGCTGGATACAGTGGCTCAGTTGCACCGGGAAGATGCAACCATGTCTATTAGGCATTGGATGCTATGGGCTGGAGGATGAGTTGGGCTCAATATTCCGGATACGGTGAGAGACCCAATTAGGAACCCAGTCTATGCAAATGGTGGGTCTGACTTAACTAAGGAGTGGATCAATATTCCGGATACGGTGAGATTCATGAATTAGAGACCAAGTTTGGGTGCACCATGATTAGAGAATCATTGAACAAGAGTTGTTCACTCATTGGCTAACCCATCACCAATAACTGTTAGGTGAGGTGATGAGTCAGTTGGTGAGACCGCACCACCCACTAGAAATCATCAATCGCGGAGATTTTCGCATCTCTACAGAGGGAGTGTAGGGATCCGAGAAAATAGTGGGAGCTAATTTGTTTAAAAATAAAATCCCTAAACAAATTGGTCAAGTCAAAATTACAGTATCTAACTAGAATCTTTGACTCTCTACAGGAAAATGTCTGCGTCCAACCCACTGGCACGTATCCTAGACACACATAGACTGACTGGACCCAATTATAAAGATTGGCTCAGGAACTACAAAATTGTTTTGGGTTCCGAGAAGTTAACACATGTTTTGGACCAGGACCCTCCCACCTTACCAGCTCGTCCATCCACTGAACAGAGAGCGTCTCTGGAAAAATGGATTGACGAAGATAATAAGGCCAGATACTACATGTTGGGCTCGATGTCTGATGAGCTCCAGCGCCAACATGAAGATATCGGGACTGCTCGCCAAATGTTGGCTCACCTGCAGGAGATGTTTGGTGAACAGAGTCGCGCAGCCAAATATCAAGTCACGAAACGACTTTTTAAGGCTAAGATGCGTGATGGGCAGTCAGTCCAAGATCACTGTCTGACAATGATCAAGGACATGGAAGAGCTTGAGAAGCTCGGTGTGAAGTTGGACTTGGACTTGCAGAATGATATTATTCTGCAATCCTTGACTGATGCATATGGGCAATTCATCATGAATTACCACATGCATAAACTTCAAAATTCCTTGGCCGAGTTGATGAATATGCTGGTTACCGCTGAGCTTTCTATGAAAGGTTCTAAAGGCTCAGTTCTTGCTATGGAACGGACTTCTTCCAAAAGAAAGTCTTATGGAAAGAAAAAGAAGTCTGTGAAAAAGCAAAAGGTAGAAGGATCAAAGAAGAAGAAGGCAGAACCGAAGAAAAAGGCCGATTGGCAAAGGAAAGTGTTTCCATTGCAACAGCGACGGCCATTGGAAGCGGAACTGCCCTACTTACCTGGCCACCCTAAAGAACAAGAAGGAAGGTCCTTCTGGAGGTATGCTCGTTATTGAGTCTAACCTTACGGTTTCTTCTGCATCCAGTTGGGTGCTTGACTCTGGTTCTAGTGCTCATCTATGCACTTCTATGCAGGGTCTTGAGGATAGCAGGAGGTTGAGGGATGGAGACATGATCCTACGCGTCGGTAATGGAGCAAGAGTTGCTGCAGTAGCCGTGGGAACATACCCTCTTCGATTACCATCTGGTTTAGACTTAGTTTTGAAAGACTGTTATTTATGTGCCTGCAGCCTAGCAGGAATTTGATTTCTGTTTCATGCTTAGCACAAGAAGGTTATGTGATCACCTTCTTTAAGGACCATTGTAACATTCTTTATGAAAGAAATAAAATTGCAAATGGTTTCCTTATTAATGGTCTTTATCAGCTACATATTGATGTACCTGTTCTAACTATCGAGCAAAACGTGAATGCCAAACGACCTAGGGATAGTCCAAACGACAGATATCTATGGCACCTGAGATTAGGTCATATAGCAGAAGATAGGATCAACAAATTGGAGAAAAATGGGCTATTGAGTCCATTGACTTTCCGAGTCATATCCAACTTGTGAATCTTGTCTTCAAGGCAAAATGACTAAACTCCCTTTTGTTGGACATGGGGAGAGGGCCACAGATCTCCTTGCCCTAGTACATACTGATGTGTGCGGCCCATTTGATGTGCCGGCTAGAGGCAATTTTGTCTACTTCATTACCTTTACCGATGATCTGTCTAGGTATGGGATATGTGTATCTTATGAGACACAAGTCTGAAGCTTTTGAAAAGTTCAAAGAATTTAGACATGAAGTAGAAAAGCAAACTGGAAAACCCATTAAGGTTCTTCGATCAGATCGAGGAGGTGAATATCTTAGTCGGGAATTCCTAGACTATCTTAAGGAAAATGGCATAGTCTCTCAATGGACTCCACCAGGAACACCTCAACTCAACGGGGTTTCAGAACGGAGAAATCGGACCCTATTGGATATGGTTCGATCCATGATGAGCTTCACAGACCTCCCAGATTTTCTTTGGGGACACTCATTGTTAACTTCAATTTATCTACTGAATAGGGTTCCCTCTAAAACCGTTCCTACCACACCGTATGAGATATGGCACGGTAAGAAACCAAGTCTGAGTCATCTCAGAATTTGGGGTTGTCCGGCTCATGTCAAAAGACAACAAGCGGACAAGTTAGAGTTTAGGTCCTTTAGAGCTCGATTCATAGGATATCCTAAAGAGTCATTAGGATACTATTTCTACATTCCTGAAGACCACAATGTGATTGTGAGTCGACATGCCATATTTCTTGAAAAACAGTTTATTCAAGATAGTGGCATTGGAAAGCAGATTAAGCTTGATGAGAAAGTCTCACAAGTAGAAAGAGCTAAGGACCAAGTGGAACCAAATCAGGTTGAGCCAATAAGAACACTACCTCCTCCACCTCGTAGATCGGAAAGAGTTTCCCGTCCCCCTGAAAGATACTTAGGTATTATTTCAGAGGATGTAGAGGAAATGTTCCTCATAGGTAATGGTGCTCATGGTGATGATCCCAAAACCTACAACGAGGCGATATCAGATATCGACTCCGAGAAATGGCTTGAGGCAATGAAGTCAGAGATCGACTCGATGCACTCAAACCAAGTCTGGACCTTGGTAGATCCACCAGAAGGTATAGTACCTATTGGGTGTAAATGGATCTTCAAGAGAAAGATTGGTGCAGATGGGAATGTGGAGACATTCAAGGCTAGACTAGTGGCAAAAGGTTATAGTCAACGTGAAGGCATTGACTATCAGGATACCTTTTCCCCAGTGGCTATGCTAAAATCCATCCGCACATTGCTTGCTGTTGCAGCCTATTTCGATTATGAAATATGGCAAATGGACGTGAAAACGGCATTCCTAAATGGATATCTTGAGGAAGATATCTATATGGAACAGCCGCTAGGTTTCACATCCAGTGATACTGATCACAAGGTTTGCAAGCTGCAAAGGTCCATATATGGACTTAAGCAAGCATCTCGGAGCTGGAACACTCGTTTCAATGATGTGATCAAAAAGTTTGGTTTCATCAAAAACGAAGAGGAACCATGTGTTTTCAAAAGGGTCAGTGGGAGCGCTGTTGTCTTCCTCGTATTGTACGTGGATGACATCCTCCTTATTGGGAATGATATTCCCATGT
>QRFJ01005765.1:0-50536 GCA_006176705.1 Cocos nucifera
GAGATGTAGTGTTCTTATTGGCTCAATACCTATTTGGTTCCACTTGGTCCTTAGCTCTTTCACTGAGACTTCTCATCAAGCTTAATCTGTTACAATGCCACTATTCTTTGATAAATCTATTTTTCAAGAAATATGGAATGTCGACTCACAATCACATTGTGGTCTTCTGGAATGTAGATAATAGTATTCCTAATACTTCTTTAGGATATCTCTATGAATCGAGCTTCTATAATGACCTAAATCTCTACTTGTTCCGCTTGTTGTTTGACATGAAGTTCGTACAACCCCAAATTCTGAGATTACTCAGACTTGTTTCTTACTCGTGCCATATCTCATTTGGTTGTGTTAGGAACGGTTTTAGAGGGAACCCTATTCAGTAGAAATAGATTTTGAAAGTTTAATTAATGTAATGTCCCCCAAGTTAGGGAGGTCTTTGTTGTAAGTCTCATCATGGATTCGAACCTTCTTATTAGAGTCCGATTCTTGTTTGAAATCCCGTTGAGTTGATTGTTTTTTTGGTGGAGTCCATTTGATGAGACTATGCTCCATTTTCCTTAAGTAGTCTAGGATCCCGACTAAGCGATATTCACCTTCCTCGATCTGATTCGATTGTAAACCTTAATGTGGTTTTCCAGTTATTTTTCTACTTCATGTCTGGAATTTCTTTTGAACTTTTCTCAAGACTTTAGACTATTGTTGTTGTCCTACAATGATAGTGAGTATCTCATCAGTTTTACCCCATCCCTAGGATTCAGATCTATGATTCATCGTTGGATAAAAGGTAATCATGATTCAGCTTTAGAGAACAAATTGCCTTCCTAGACCGGCACACATCAGAAATGGGCCCGCTACACTATTCAGTATCGTAGGTTTATACATTCAGTGCAGAGGAAGGGTGATCTGTGGGCCCTCTCCCAATAGTTCCAACAAAAAAGGGAGTTTAGTCATTTGCCCTTGAAGAGACAAGATTCACAAAGTTGGATCATGACTTTCAAAAGTCAACTCGGACCTCAAATTAGCTCTCCGTCCTCTTTCGTCACAAATTTGTTAATCCTATCTTTCTGACATATACTTCGACCTTTATCTCCAGGGCCATAGGAATACTTTTCTTAGTCGGGATGTTATGTGTTATTCCTCTGGGAGCGGGGGCACCATTGTCAATTCTCCCCACCCCACAACATAGGGTGGTTTTGCGCTTTCACGTTGCTCCTAGATAGTAAAAATAGGTACGATCAATAATTGGAACGATATCAGACCATTAAGCACGAATACTTATTTGCAATTTATTTCTTTCATAAAGAATGTTACAAGGTCCTTAAAGAGTATCCTAACCTTCTTGTGCTAATGCATGAAACCAGAAATCAAATTTCCTGCTTACGCTGCAGGCACATAATAACACGATTCTTTTATAAACTAAAAGTCTAAAACCAAGATAGTAATCGCAGAGGCTATGATTTCCCATCGGACATTGAGTTAACTTATTGTTTTTTATTTTCTTTCTTTTTTAGAGAACTTGGAAGTTCTCCATGCATTAGATACCACTCTATCTCACGACATTACCTCAGCATTATGACTGATTCCATGGTTCATGATCTCGCTTATCTCCTCAGCTTTCCTGCTCATCACTTCAAAGAACCGCTTCATAGGAAGTGCTACAGCTTGAGACACTAGAACCAGATCAAGCACCTATACTGGTACATTTTCACAATGCAGAGAAAACCATAGTTAGGCTCTCAGACGTGCAATAACGTGATAGTCCATACCTCTTCAGAGCAATGGACCTTCCTTCTTGGTTCTTCAGGATTTGGTTGGCCAGGTAAAGCTAGAGGCAGTTTACCTCGCTTCCACACGGCCATCGCTGTTGCAATGTGTGAAACATCGTTTATCCTTATCCTCCACTCGACCTTTTTCTTCGATCTGCCCTATTATCTGCTACTTTGATCTTCCACCTTTTGCTTTTTCACAGACTTCGTTTTCTCTTTTCCATTAGACTTTATTTTGGTAAGAAGTCGTTTCCATAGCAAGAACTGAGCCTCTTGGTAGAACCTTTCGCATATAAAGTGGTCTACAGCCAGTGTAACCAGCATATATCGTTCATAACTCGGCCCATGGAAATTTTCTGAAGAGGTTTTATGAGCATGTGGGACTCCATTCATTGAATGATATTATTCCAATCGCATCCAGTCAGGGATTGCAGAATTGATATCGTTTCTGCAGGATCCAAGTCAACTTCACACCGAGAGTTATTCTAGCTACTTCCATGGTCGCTTGATCATTATCAGGTGAGAATAGATCTTGGACTGACTGTCCATCACTGCATCTTTTAGCCTTAAGACTAGTCCTTTCGATGACTTGGATATTTCGGCTGTGCGCGTACTCTGTTTCCACCTATACCATTCTTTTGCACGGTGAGCATACCAGATTTGGCGCGAATGAGCTCAGTCCCGATATCTTCACTGTTGCGTTGCTGGAGTTCATCAGACAAGTCGGGGAGCACCAATACCATTTGTTAGTTTGCTTGGGCACCTTATGACTTCGTCATCGATATTATTATCCAGGAGACAGTTCATCTGTTGTAAACAGTGAATGGACGGGCTTTGGTAATGTGGGAGATGTCTGGATCCCAAAGTGATGGGTGTTAAGCTTTCGAATATCACTCTCAAAATAAATTTTGATAGTTCCTGAGCCAATCCTTCTCCTTAATTGGGTCCACTTGTCAAGGTCTAGTGTGTGTTTGGATATCGTGCCTGGTGGTGTTTGGACGCTAGACCATTGTATCCTGTATAAGAGTCAAAGATTTAGTAAGCTATTCGTATTTCTAACTCTGTACCATTAGTTATATGCAATTTTATTTCTCTAAACCATACTATAACGGTATCCCCCAACTATTTTTTTCTCTTCTCGTGTGAGAACCCAGTTCACATCGTCCCTCTGTAGTACACTTGCTGAAAATCTTTCTGTTCGCATTAGTTTCTAGTGGGTGGTTGCGGCGTCTCCACCAACTGACTCATCACCTCACCTAACGTTATTGGTGTCATGGCGCGTATTGCCAATGAGGAGCTCGCACAACTCTGTCTTCATAATTCTCTAATCATAGGTGGATTCTCGCATCACAAACGTTTGATTTCTAATTATAATAGATCTATCGCACCGTTAATCCGAAATTATGTGAGTTCTACCTCACCGGCAACTTACTTTCCTTTTCAGAGCCCATAGCATGCAATTTGACCTTGAAATAGACTCATGTTGATCTTTTTTCGCTTGGTTGCGACTGAGACCACTGCTAATACCAAGTACCTGTGATTACGCAATCATAACCCTCGGTGAAGGTGCACGCACCTCTACTAGTGGGTGGATAAAGATACATCGGATCTTTAATCTTTTCCAGGGAGAAATTTGATTCGGTCTCTTTAATACTAGACTGGACGTGTGAATTTCATGTTATACCACATCATTCATGACTAAGCCTAGTGGTCTAGGGTCAATGCTACGAGGTGGAAGAACTTATGACCAACCTCAAGAGTCTAGCGAACTCCTGCTCGTCACTAAATATGCCACGTTAAGTGGGACCAAGTGGCCAGTGATTGATATGCACAGTTAACTCGCACAACGAACGCATCAGAACACTCCTAAGTAGCTAATCTATACTTCAATCATATTCCAATGTCTTTTTGACTGTGCTATGAACCAAACTCTCACCTATAAGAATACCCAAATTGTTTAAGTCAGAAATTCCAATTGGTGTTTAAGGATCACCTCTATCCAGACTTCTTAACTCTGTTAGTGGCTAATTTAAGTCTTGCTTGATCGTGAGACGTCGATCTTTGACCCAGACTGTTTTCATCCTTATTTAAGGCTGCTCGTCAAATGTGTAAGGCATGTATTGATCTCGCATTCTATATCAAACTCTTGTGTCTTTTAATAAGTCTCGCGATTTGAAATCTAACCGCTTAGACTTGATTGAGCGACCTCTATCCACAGGCTGTCGCGTATTATGAATAAGTTCTTTGATATCCTGCAGAAATTATCTCCACTAGAGTGGTGACTCGTGATTGAATAATATTCACTTAACTATGTGCTTTAAATTTAAGTTGCCAGGTATTCTAAGTAAATCAAATTGCAATCATACTCAAATCCTCAGAGATATTTCGAGATTCTCAGGTTTTGTTGAGAGAAAGTAAGATGTTTGAGGTTTTCTGTATTTAGCGTGATGCACATCGCTTTTAGTCAACCTATTTTTCCCATATAACTACTCATGAGAACAACTCTTCTCGCCAGCTGTCGACATGAGAAAGACGGCCACTTTTAGACACCATTCTTCGTTCTTATGATAGCGGCCGAACGACCAAGAGAAACGCCTCTTAATCGGAACATTCAATACTACCAATAATATCAAGATTCGTATGATCAATTTTATTTCTCATATTGAAGCTAGATTCTAATGACCTGGGGACATTGTGATTTTGGGCATACATCTCAATAGTAATACGATAGATCATCATGTATTTTTACTCTAAAATTATCACCTCTCACTCTACAAAATTACGCACTCTCTCAATTTATCTCACTCACAAAAATCTCTCACTTCTCGCAATTATGCTAGAACTATTCTACACTAGTACTAGTCACTCGCCCATCTATCTCACTCTCATATGATAATCTCTCACTCTCACTCACTCTCCTCTCTCTCTCGCCTGTTTATCAAATACTTTTATAACACTTATAATACAGAAAATTAGTTAAAAGAAGATCTAAATATGACTTTAATCAGATCTCTCAAATCAAAGACATGCACTCTCTCCTCACTACGCACTCACTCTCTATTCTAGACTAGTATGCATATCTTCATGTTCTCTAGATCCAAATCATTAATTTTAATTTTTTCTGATTTCAGATCTAATCACATTCTCAATTTGACATCTCTTACAATACTTTATTTTTTTACATTAAAATAAAATTTAAATTAGATCTAACAATTCTAGAACCATGGCTCTGATAATTCAGTTGAAAGGGACACTCCCTGATTTCCCGGATTCCGAGGTTCGTCAAGATTCTGTATCAGGGATCTAAGACGCTATATTTCAAAAAGTATTTTTCTCTTGCCAATCAGATGCTTGATATGTTTTAGATTTGATTCTTATTATTTTAAAAATAAATAAAATAGATAAATTAAATCAAATTTAATTTACCTGATTTGGGTAATCCTATTACCCTGTAGATGATCCTGATTACAGCGGAAGGTTTCTGGAAGTTCTAGCACGCAAGCGCCTGCGCCTCTAATCGGTATCCACTTGGGTTGGATCTGGAGATCGCTCTCTCTCTATTCACGTCTTCAAAAATTAGATCTGATCTGATTGGAGGATCTTCAAAACTCTTTTTGAAGATCGTGGCAAGTCTGTCCCTTTCGTGGTTGCGTGATCTATAACCTTTTGCACTAGTCTAGCTTAGAATGTCTCCATATTCCCATCTGCACCGCACGACAAGTTCTTTCCTCTTCTTTGCTTAAGTTGAATCGCTCCTATACCTTTAGATCCATGCAATCACCACCATAACCGTTAAATCCAAATATACACCCCTTTCTGGGTGGTTAGGGACTATCTGGAGAGGCTTCCAAGGAGAGTGACGAGTAGAGGCGTTGGGTGATAGGCTGAGGTCGAAGAGGGGGCTGAGGCGAATTTTTTGTGCGTGCCGGCGTATTGGGCGCGTGCTATTTGCCTCCAATTTTCTTGCTCTCGAAAGTCGATAATTTTTGCTATTTGATTTTTAAGTATCGCGCGTCATTTGTAGTTGGGTGCGTTATGGGGTCTTCTATTTATAGACCTACTTGTTGAATCCTGAGTCCATGGGTTCCTACTCAACCAATTCATCTAACCCTCTATGTAGAAATACAGATAACTAAACTTCTTGATCTTGGTTTCTGTGACAAATATCACAGATGACCTGGATATCGCTCACTTAATTAAGCATGGGGGAACGTAGATCCAGCGTCATACTGGATTTCTAATTGTAGGGAGGACTCTTGTTAGGAATTGGAATCCAAAACGTTGAGCATGTTGTTGGCCGAGTCCATTTCTTCACTAAGCAAGGACGTGTTGTGAAGGGCGACTCGCTACGTTATGGGGTTTCAACGTCCATCTCTTGGTTTGGCTGTCATAGACGCCACCTTTCCTTGCCCGTTGATTATACTGGCTTAGGCGCAGGATCAGGCTTGGTCCTTAGCCTCCCAGCTTCAGCTCCATCCTTGATTAGGTGCGATAGATATCTTTGTGGTCATAAATATAAGTCAAAATCGCGCGAGATCGACTATGTCGTTACTCAACGTTTCCAATCGCCGCTATCTTTGAATAAACTATTTTTCAAGAAGATGGCATTGTGGACCGTCTCAAAGGTCGTGCATCTTTTGACACAGTAACATCAAAAGAACAGAAATTATGGATCATTGGTTTCAGGTTGACCAAGAGAAATGGCAATGTTTAGAGAGAGTTAAGATGTTACTTACAAACTTAGAAACAATACGACTCTTTTCTCGATCGTTGGTGTAAGGCAACTCCTCAATGGTCCATAGAATACCAGAATGAAATACGGCCTAGCTCTGATTGAAGGGACACTAAAACTACCTCTTTGGCTCAGTTAGAGCAACACTTTATGTTTGTTGATCAGTGCTCAATTAGAGAAGAGGTTTTGGTCAAATCCGTGTGTTAGACATGCTAGCCAGCTTAAGACAAACGCAATTTCTTCTGAAAGCCATATAGTTAGAACTCTTCATTGAGCTTGGTTCTACATATATCTATGTTGTTAGACTCTAGATATTCATATCTGATGTTATCACAGATCTCAACCGCTCGTGTATTTGTGGTGACCCAGTTAAGGTTCAGTATGATACTCGTTTTTGGTAATTGGTAAGGTGAGAGACTATCGCTTCATATGACTCTAGCTATAGAATTAGAATTCATTCTTAGACATCCTTTTGATGTGTGACTCAAAACTCTGTCTGGTGTATTCGCTAGCTCGAAAGAAAAATGATCGTACTATAGCGCAGATGCTCAATTCATGTCTCTAAAAGTTTCATTCCCAAAATACCACATAGTTACACCACTAGCAGATCAATTATTATCCAGTAGAGCGAGAGATCTGATTACCTCTATCGAGTCTGAAACCTGCGGATAATTGAGTGATACCTGCTAGGTGTCTGTTGGCAGCAGTACCACCTTGTTTGTGGATTAGGCTTTCATATTCTGACTATCTTGAGTCTCCTTTACGGATCAAGATTAGGTTCGTTATTAGGTAAATCGGAGTCAAATCTCCCGCCTAGGTCGCTCTAAGATCATGATTAGATATATACTAATTCCTCGCATTCTCGAGTGACTACTTGTGAAAATACTATATAAAATAGAAGCAACTGCTTCCTCATTATTTCACTTCTTAATGTGGGCTATGTCCATTGTCGCGTCTGGATAACTGATCTCAACCTTCTTATCATGGTGAGGGTCCTTGGCGTCATTCTTGATAACATACCTATTCGATGGTCAGAAATAACGCATCCAATATCTCTATGCGGGATATTCCTCAGTTAACATATAACACTAACTAACCCAGATCACCCTAGTCCAAATTATACGACCTATCAGAGGTCCATCATGCTAGGCAGAAGGGTATAGTTGAACAGTAGTAATATACAACCACTCTGAAGCTCGTATACATAAATCGCGTGGTGCACATTACAAATGTGCCTCGCACCACATATCAAAAGACAGCCATGGTACCAAACTAAGCGCAAGAGATCTGTGGCCCTCCCATGCCTACAATAGACGGGAAGAGTGACAGTCTCAGAATGTCTAGCTCAGTAGACAGAAGCATGAAGTGCACAGGTAGACTTTATGGATCCCTGAATGTACTCACTACACGCAGACTGATAGCGTCATCTGGTCTTGAAGATCTCTCTGATGTCGCCCTTACGTTCTCTAACTGTGCATAATACGAACCTTATACTTTCGCTCCGGTGTCTCCACGCCGTAGACTCCAAGACTCATCTACTAAAGAGAAGCGGTCGCTCCACCCAACCTTCCGGACTCTCTCGCTTGTGATCTATGGTCGGGAGCTGGCTTTCCATGAGTTCACATATATGCATTATATCTATGTCACGCTTGTTAAAGTTTTCCAACTCATTATAAATTGAATTAATTATCTATTGCTCATTAACTCAAGGATGTATCACAGACACTAATACACATGTGTGATAGATTAAGTTATATACCGATATTTACTTCTAATTAGTTATGTCCAGAAATTTATGGCTATTTCTGCACCTTTATGAAGTGCTCTGATATATGACAGTTGATACAGCCCAATATATCGTGGTCATTCTACAAGGCATAGAGTAATCGAGGTAATGATGTAAAGGTGACGAATATCATAAAGTTGATAAGAGATTAGTCCACATTTCATCGATCTAATCTCCTACTATTCTCATCTTTCATAAATTAGTAGGTAGTTGATTACAATGGGTTCCTTTAAAGAAGGTTTGATTCACATAATTCTTGGTTGGTGAGTCAGGTCTTGATGGGATCGCACCATCCACTAGGAATCTTATAATATTATTAGAGATTTTTCGTACTTATATATACAAGGGAGTGTACGGGATTGAACGACAGAAATGCATAAAATAGCGCTGCTGGCTAAAGCCGCTGTTAATTTAGAGTCTAACAAATAAAAAAAATTTATTAGAATCTTTCATATAATTTACTTTAAGAGAGTCTCTAATTATAAAAATTCTTAAACCAGCAATGAAGAAGCTTTTAAATTTCTCGGTATAAAGAAATGATCTGACACGTTCCTAATCCATACTAGGCTCTCGCTCTCCACGTGGACACTCACCCATAAATTGTGAGAGCCAGCACAAACCTTCAAGGATTGGTTCCAATAACTTCGCAACAATTCTCATTTTGGATTTGAGATAAGTTTGACGTTCAATGTGTGTATGAGGTAGATATCCCATTTCCATCCGATTTTTCCAGCCCCGTTCTCATATTCCTGACTCATGAGCACAATCACTCTCAAGAGGTGGACTGGTATGCAGATAACAGAAGCTACTGGTATTCATTGTTATGGCTCAATGTTCTCAATGCAGCCTTTTAGTGCCAACTTGGCGCGAGCATTAAGAATAGGACCGCCCCTTATAAACTGGGATTGAGGATGCATACTATGCAAGATGGTTGTGTTGGTCTAGAGTCCTCATTTTTAAGGCTCAAATGCATTGTATGGGCATACAGGATTACCCTCAGCAAGGTTCTAAGACTAACATTTGTGCACCTTATGCATGATCACAAGGACTTGAGAGCTTGGAGAATAAGCAGTGATCACGAACCATAAGGTTAGACCTCAATAATGAGGGTGTTCAGTTCAGATCAGGATCTGCGCTGACACTTAGAATTTTGTCTAGTTTGATGATATGTAATAGATAGTTCATCATGAACTACCATATTGCATAAACTTCAGAATACCTTGGCTGAGCTCATGAATATGTTGGTTACTACTGAGCTTTCTATAAAAAGTTATAAAGGCTCAGTACTTACTGTGGAGCGAACTTCTTCCAAGAGAAAATCTTTTGGGAAGAAGAAGTCTGCGAAGAAGCAGAAGGTGAATGGTGAGAAGAAGAAGAAGGCAGAGAAGAGGGCTACTGACAAAGAAAAATATTTTCATTACAACACTGACGGCTATTGGAAGCGAAACTATTCTCTTTACTTGGCTAGCTTGAAGAACAAGAAGGAGGCAGGTCCTTTTGAAGGTACGCTCATTATAGAATCTAATCTTATGATTTTTTCTGCATCCAGTTAGGTGCTTGACTCTGGTTCTAGAGCTCACTTATGCACTTGTATATAGGATCTTGAGGATAGCAGGAGGCTGAGGGATGGTGAAATGATCATACGCATCGAGAATGGAGCAAGAGTTGCTGCTGTGGCTGTGGGAACCTACCCTCTGTGATTACCATTAGGATTAGACTTAGTATTTAGGGACTATTTTTATATACCTACAACACGCAGAAATTTGATTTCTATTTTATGTTTAGCATAAGAAGGCTATGTAATTAGTTTTCTTAAGGATCATTGTAATATTCTTTATGAAAGAAATAAAATTGCAAGTGGTTTCCTTATAAATGATCTCTATCAGTTATATATTGACGTTTCTATTTTTAATATCGAGCAAAACGTAAATGCCATAGGATCAAAGTGACCTAGGGATAGTCTAAATGATAGGTGTCTTTGGCACCTTAGGCTAGATCGCTAAAGAGGGTTAACAAATTAGAGAAATTCAGGCTATTGAGTCCATTAACTTTCGAGTCATATCCGATTTATGAATTATGCCTTCATAGCAAAATGACTAAGCTTTCTTTTATGGGACATGGAGAAAGGGCCACAGACCTGCTTAACTTAGTACATATTGATGTATGCGGCTCATTTGATATGCCAGTCAAGGGCAATTACATCTACTTCATCACCTTTATCGATAATTTATCTCGGTATGGGTATGTATATTTGATGCGACACAAGTCTGAAGCTTTTGAAAAGTTCAAAAAATTTAGACTCGAAGTAAAAAAATAAATAGAAAAATTCATTAAGATTCTTTAATCAGATCGAGGAGGGGAATATCTTAGTCGAAAATTTCTAGACTATCTTAAGGATAATTTCATAGTCTTATAATGGACTCCACCTAGAATGCCTCAACTCAACTAAATTTTAGAATGGAGAAATCAGTTCCTATTAGATATGGTTCGATCTATGATGAGCTTCACGGACATTCTTGAGTTTCTTTGGGGATATAGTCTATTGATCGCTATATATCTATTGAATAGGATTCAATCTAAAATCGTTCCTACCACATCGTATGAGATATGGCATGGTATGAAATCAAGTCTGAGTCATCTCAAAATTTGAGATTGTCCGACCCATGTCAAGAGACAATAGGCGGACAAATTAGAGTCTAGATCCTTTAGAGCTCGATTTATTGGATATCCTAAAGATTCATTAGGATATTTTTTCTATCTTTCGAAAGATTACAATATGATTATGAGTCGATATGCCATCCTTTTTGAAATATAGTTTACTCAAAATAATAGGCTCGAGAAGAAAGTCTTCCAAGAGCCACGAGCCAAGGAACCTATAGACCCAAATTAGATTGAGCAGTCCAATCCACTATCTTGTCCTGTCGTAGATCAGAAAAAATTCCTATCGCCCTAAAGATAATTATGTTTTTACTCATTTCAGAAGGACGTTAGATGAGAAACTCATTCTCCAAGAGAAATAGTGGGTCATGATGAGAGACCCCAATATTACTCTGATAGAAATCTAGAGCGGCAATATATACTCTCAAGAATGAGTAGAGGCAATGAAGTCAAAGATTGACTCAATACATCCGAACTAAGTCTAGACCTTGATAGATCCACCTAAAGGTATAATATCTGTTGGGTGTAAATGGATCTTCAAGATAAAGATAGGTGCCGATGGAAATGTAGAGATATTCAAAGCAAGGCTCATAGCAAAAGGGTATAGTTAGCACGAAGGCATTGACTATCAGGATACTTTTTCGCTAGTAGCCATGCTCAAGTCTATCCGCATATTGCTTGCTGTTGCAGCCTATTAAGATTATGAAATATGATAGATGGATGTGAAAATGGTATTCTTAAATGGATTCTTGAGGAAGATATCTATATGGAACAGTCGCTGGGTTTCACATCTAATGATACTGATCGCAAGGTCAGCAAGCTACAAAGATCCATATATGGACTTAAGCAAGCATCTCAGAGCTGGAATGCTCATTTCAATGATGTGATCAAATCATTTGGATTCATCAAGAATAAAGAGAAGCCCTGTATTTTTAAAAAAATCAGTGAGAGCACTATTGTCTTTCTCGTACTATACGTGAATGACATTCTCCTAATTAGAAATGATATTTTTATGTTGACTACAGTCAAAATGTGGTTATCTAAAGAATTCTCCATGCAAGACCTAAGAGAGGCATCATTTATTCTAGGAATTAAGGTCTATAGAGATGGACCAAATAGGATGCTGGGTCTCTCACAAAAGATGCACATAGAGGAGGTGCTAAAGAGGTTTAGCATGAAAAACTCCAAGAAGAAATTGGTGTCCTTCAGATATGACATTCATCTCTCCAAGAAGATGTATTCCAACACATCTGAGGAGATTGAATGTATGAGCAAGATCCCTTATGCTTCAGCAATAGGAAGCCTCATGTATGCCATGCTATATACATGACCTAATATTGCTCATGCTATGAGTGTCACGAGTAGGTATCATCGAATCCAGGTGAAGATCACTAGACTACTATGAAATGTGTCCTTAAGTACTTGACTAAGGATATATTTCTAGTCTTTGGTAATGGAGAACTCCAAGTCTAAGGGTATACAGACTTGAATTTTATGTCCGATATAGATGATCGAAAGTCGATATCTAGAAGTCTATTTATGTGCAATGGTGGTACTGTCAGTTGAAAGAGTTTCAAGTAGACTGTGATAGTAGATTTCACCATGGAAGCAGAGTACATTGCTGCATCGAAAGCTACAAAGGAGGCATTTTGGTACAAGATGTTTGCCGCAGAGCTTGGAGCGATGCCATCAGATGCCATCCCTCTGTACTACGATAATAATGGCGCCATAACCCTAGCTAATGAGCCAAGGTCTCACCAAAAATCTAAGTACACCGAGCGGCAATACCACCTCATCCATGATTACCTCGAGAAGGAATATGTCGAGGTCAAGAGAGTCGACACTGTAGATAATGCGACTGATCTGCTGATAAAGCCATTGAGCCAGTGAAGATCGAAGCCCATCTTGAGAAGATGGGACTTAGTTTTGTAGCCAATTGGCTTTAGGTCAAGTGGGAGTTTGTTAGATGTGCGCCTTAAAAGCTAGATTGGTTGTCACTTGTAATACACTTCTAAGAGAAATTTTATAGTTTTGACTATAAATTAATAAATGGGTTATTTTTAATCACAGTGTGAATTTAAAAGTGCTTGTGATACATCTTTTGAGTTAATGGTAATGATAATTTATATTTTTAAGAGTTGAAAATTTAATACATGAATTTTCATAATTAACTCATAAACTGCTCTCAACCGTAGGATCATCACAAGGATGGTGATCGATCTGGAAGGTTGGTCTATGATCACTTTCTTAGGATAGATGTGTCTTGAGTCTATGGTGTAGAGACACTGGAGTGAGAGTACAAATACTTGTTAAAGAACGAGGGCACAGAGCGTGACCACCTCGAGTAGTCATAAGAAAGTCTATCTTCTTGTCGATGACTGACTCGATGCTGCAGTGGTGTGTCTGGTTCTTTGATCTGAGGTGCATCGATAGTTTATCTTGAGGGTGTTATAGTTTAACTACACCATAACTCGATCTTCTAGCCATTTAGAATTCTAAAGTGTATGTTGGCTATAGCATGTTCATTATAGGAATTGAATTGCACCAATAGGAGATCTATCTATATTGGTAGATGAGGAGTAGCCCTATGATAATCATGAGATTGAGTCCATAAGCCCATGACCATGGCAGAGTGAAGATGATAGAAAGAGTTTCTATTAGAGTTTCACATTGGACTCAAATCAAATGATTAATTCATATGATGGACATTGGGTTTGACAAGTTCATCTTAACCCTAATCCTGTCGGAGCTTAAGATAGAAGAATCCAATCACACAAGTAACTGTACCGAGAGATTCACTTTCAGTTCTGATGGATTGCCATCATATACTGCTAGATGTCATTGGTGGATTTTGAGAGCAATTAGGATGATTTTGATGATCAATCATTCTAATTGTATAAATCAAAAAAGTTCTGGTCCATCGAAAAGTGTTTCAATGATGTTGATGATGAAAATCACGACATGTCTCATTACCATATAGAATTAAACCTAACTGAATCACACAAATAAGGGTTTGAGTCTAAGTGTCATCAATTGAGCTAAGTCAGTTTGTTTGATTTGGATTAGATCCAATCAGATTCAAGGTAATCATGCTAGCACATGATTAAGCCTGACTTTCTCCTTCTGAAATCTTTTTGATTCATCACAATCAAGTCAAATTTTATTTGACTCATTCTTGTATTTTGAATATATTTATTTTCATCTAACTAAAATAAATTCAGATTAGATTAATTATAAAAATTAAATCCATTCATAGGCAAATTGGACTAGGGTCAAAAGTTGACCTGTTTGAGAGAATTGAAGGTCACTTGATCAGATGCTTCTAAAAAAATTTTTAAAAATACTTTTGATCTAATTTTTGGATAGGTTATAGAGCATGAGCTATGCATTGGGTGTACCAAATTTTATAATTTTTGGAGATGTCTAGACTAAGTTATGATAGAGTTTTCTTTATGTCAAACTCTTAAGAGAAGAGTCCTAGATGCAGTGGACTCTTCCTTATCTACTCATATCGACATCTTTTTGAATCATTTTTGGCAAAAAAATAGATGAGATCTGATGGTTTTTTATGGAGAATAAGTTCTAGAGTTCTAATGATAAAATAAAGGAGTTATTTTGGTCAAAAAGGACTCTAAGTAGGCGTTGGACATAAAAGCCTTTCTCACATCAAAGTGCATTCAATCCAAGAAATAATTTTCCACATCCAGAAGTCTACCATCCCTGATATCCCATTTTCCCTCTATCCTCTCTCTTCTTTTCTTCTGCAAGCTTAAAAAGTTAGGTACAAATCTGAGAAAAAGGTCCAATATTTTTGGCATAATATTCAGGATCTATGCGATGGTATTCGTGTGACGGACGGGCTGCCTTCAGAAATAATTTTGAAGATTTTTTGGATTAGATCCAAATCTAATTTTTGAAGAAAAGGTTTGTATGGAGAAGATGTTTGAATCCTGCTTGAGTGGATATTGATAGAGAACAGACGCATGCATGGCTCCATCTAGAACCTCAGGAATCAACAGGATCATTATAGGATAATTAGATTACCCAATTAGGTACTTTAAATTAAATCTAATTTAATTTTAATTTTTAATTTTTAATATCAGATCACTATGATTAGATCTGAGATCTCTTAGATTTGATCAGATTATTTAAAAATTTTTAGAAAAATCTTCATTAGATCTGATCAGATCTGCACGATCCTATGGTGGAAAATAGTATTTTTCCTTCAATGTTCTCTCTGAATTTTCTCATGAAAAAAATCTTACAAAAAATGAAAAGAAGGGCTTTTAAAGAAACCCTAAGGGAAGACCTTCTTTTCTTCTTCTTCACTTATCAGGATATGATCAAAACATATCCAAAACAAACCATCATGCCCCAACTTCTTGGAGCACCCATCCTCCACGTCCCATATTTCTTTCTTTCTGATTTTCTTCATGGAACAATTCTTAAGGGATGAAGAAGAAAAGAAATTAGAAAAAGAACCCTAGAGAAGACAATCTTCTCTTCCTATGTTCTCATCAGGACATGAACCTTTCATATCCTAATGAGACCACCATGCCCTAAAACTGGGAGCACCAAAATTCCCCACACCTCCTTCTCTCCTTTGTTCTATTTTTTTCATGGTGGGATGTTAGATTTCTCATGCCTATATCCTTCAAAAAAGTGGTACCCCATCTAAGAATAGAAGACTAGGTCAAAATTCCTACTTTTTAGGGATTTAAACAAGGAGTTTGGCGGGGCGGGGGGGGGGGGGCGTCCAACACTTGGATGCCTCCCCTATTTATTTATGCGTGGGTAACTAGATTTCAATGCCCAAAAACTAGAAAAAAAATTGCAGAAAAGGAAATAGGTGGCATGGGAGAAATTTCAAAGAGAAAGAAAGGAGTTTTGGATTCTTGGGACTCTTATTCAAAAGGAAACTAAGCCATAACAACTTTCTAGGTTTGACCAATTCAAAACTAATTCCAAAAGAACTGGATAAAGGGCGTGGAACTCCTTTCTTAGGTATGGGAAATGTTCATGTAAACATCTAGAATAAAATAAAGGGGCGTGGGCTTTCTTAGGTGGCGCAAGGAAGAAGGAATCTTAGCTAGTCTAACTAGGATTCTCTTAAATAGACTAGGTCAATCCTAGTCTAACTAGGATTCCCTTAAATAGACTAGGTTAAAGCAAATAAAATTCTATTCTAATTAGATTTGAGTCAACCTAATTAAAAAGCAGTCCTAATCCAATTAGAAGCCTAATTAAATTAGGTTAAATCATATTTAAATCTAGTTTAATTTTTAATCAAATTATAAATAAGATGCATTCAAATCCCAATTGAACTGGGACTTATTCCGCCTTGCAACTAGCTTATCCAATAAATCAATTAGACTCAATCTAATTAAGTCCAAACCAATTCTAATTGAATCTAATTCAATTAGACTTGATCTTAGTCTAATAATTACTTAATTAAATCGAGCCAATTAGCAATCCAATTGCTAATCGATCCTCCTACAATACTTGCACATGATCGATTATCACTTGCATTGATGATTTGATTACTGAACGATTCTCAATCATTGATAAACCATCCAATTAGATAACAACCACTTGTGTGTGTCACTCTATAGGTTCGAATCTAAGCTGGTAGCACAGGAACCAATTCTATACTAATCAAAATTATCATCTAAAAATGGTACCCGATGTCTGGATAGATCGAATGTATGCAAAGCAATAATTTTAGAACCCTGGCCTATAGTTACCATATAATTCATCCATTTGATCAATAATGCTTAAGATGATTTTGAGTCAGTTATCAACACTCATAAAAGTCATCCATATTATGTTTCAAAATTTTGCAAATCCCACGACTCCTTACAAGGATTACCTAGGCCTAGGTTTTGCCAAATTAAAACACAATGAGATATTCGCTTTCTGAAGTTAATCAAGAGTGGTCAATCCCATCTTGACTCACACATCGACTTTACAAGTACTTAACTGTATCCAAAAATTTTTCATTGCTGTATTAAAAATACAGGTAGGTTGGCACCAAAGTATAGTGAGTTGCTTGCAAGTCATCATGGTGATCTCAAGTCTGAGGAACACTTATATCCATTGACTTTCACTAGCTACTCTTGATAATAGAGTGCTATATTAATTACATTCAGTGCAGATATACTCCTACATCTCATCTGGATGCCATACTAGTCTCTCCACACCACTTGATTATGAGAAAAATCAATGCATATGACATACAACAATCTATACTTGATAAGTTATCGTTCTTATTAATAACTTATCATTTGATCAAAAATAATTTAAGAACCTATTGGAATCTTGCATCTTGAGATTCAGTCCATAATAAGCCAAGAATGACTTTCAGAAGCCACGAGAAAAGAATCAGCCAATACAGTCGGGCTGGTATGGATACATAGCCAAGTTGGCTCGAGGTGAGATCGAGCTGGCTTGAGGTGGATCCACGTTGGCTCTCTCAGGCAGATAGAAAGTTATGCTTGGATGAGACACAGTCAAATCAGTCTAACTATGGACCGAGCTGGCTTGATGGAGACAAATAGCATGGATGAACAACAAGCATGGGCATGCATGCGGAAGTCTTTTCATGGGATCTACAGCCCCAAACTCATGGATTGGATCTAGTCATGGGGTCTATGGAGCTGTTGTGTTATCTAGCAGCCAGGAGAGCATGCGGGAGTTGATCAGATGGCTATTGGATTGATCAGGGCTTATAAGAAGACCAAACGACCTAAGAAGAAATGAGTCTAGGGAAAACCTCTCAGACGATGTAGAGACAAGGTAGGGAGCACTAGAGTGTTGCAGTAGTGCCTCCTTGAAGGCACGGAGGGCTGAGAGAGGCTCGGTGGTGCAGCAGTTAAGGAAGTATCTCAGCATAGTGAGCCAGGGGCTTCTCAGGGAGATTAAGCACCAGGTCTCAAAAAGAGCCAGGGGTCTTAACTAGGAGCATTGAGAAAGCCGGGAGTATCCTAGAATGGCAGGGTTCCTTAGGAATAGAGGATGGGGCTTGATGTAGAGGCTGAGAGGATCACAAAGTGTCTAGGAATGTTGAGGAACCTGGACTGGTAGATCTATAAGGAGGGTCTTCTTTGGATTACTTTGAGAGCATTATATGGATGAGTACTTCTTGATCCTGAGAGAGGGTTGGTGAGTTGAGATTGTATCTTTTCTATTATTCTTTCTCGATAGTGAAGCATTGTATATCTCGTGGATGTAGGCACTTTGGCTGAACCACGTATATGGTTATGTTCGTTTGTCTTCTTCTATCTTTCCATAGCAACAGGTGGTGCCATATCTCCTATAGGTAATCTTGGATGGGTGATCCATATTTTGTAGTTATGGATCTAACCTAATAGTGGTATCAAAGCTAGGAGTCAGATTATACCAGAGGTTGCTATGGTGGTGATCAAGTGAGAAGAAGGGCATAATCAAGGTGGATGCTCTCATGTACAAGTAGAAGCCAGATGGAGCTCGGTGTGAGGTGGAGCTCCAGGTGAGGATGGATCGGGCATGAGACTCAATTTGTGATTGACCGACCTGACTCGACTCCCATGTTTGCCGATCCATGAGCAACAGGCGGTAGCCCTAGGACATGGGGGCGATATCATATAATAAGCTCTTAGATTTGTAGTGGAGCCAAAGATCGAGTCGTGATGGAGAATGTTAGAATCTTGCGCTTCGAGATTTGGTCCATAATAAGCCAAGAATGACATTCAAAATCCATGAGAAAAGAATTAGCCAATACAATCAGGCTGGCTTAGATACACAGCTGAGCTAGCTTGGGATGAGATCGAACCAGCTTGAGGTGGATCCAAGCTTGCTCTCTCAAACGGACAGAAAGCTATGCTCGGGTGAGATGCAGTTAAGCCAGCCCAACTATGGACTAAGCCAGCTCGATGGAGGTGAACAGCATGGATGAACAACGTGCATGGGCATGCATACAGAAGTTTTTTCATGAGGTCTACAGCCCTTGACTCATGGACCAGGTCTAGTCATGGGGTCTATGGAGCTGTTGTGTTATCTAGTGGCCAGGAGAGCATGCGGGAGCTGATCAGATGGCTATTGGATTGATTAAAGCTTATAAGAAGACCAGACGACCCAAAAGGAAATGAATCTCGAGAAAACCTCTTAGACAGCATAGAGATAAGGTAGGGAGCACTAGAATGCTATAATAGCACCTTCCTAGAGACACAAAAAGTTGAGAGAGGCACGACAATGCAGCAGTCGAGGAGAGTATCTCAGCATAGTGTGCCAGGGGCTTCTCAAGGAGATCAAGCACCAGGTCTCAAGGAGAGCTAGGGTTCTCCGGGAGTGCCACAAGCATCAAGAAAGTTGGGAGTGTCCTGGAACGGTGGGATTGTCTAGGAACAGAGGCTGGAGCTTGATGTAGAGGCTGAGAGGATCATAGAGTGTCTAAGGATGTCGAGGGTTCTGGACTGGTAGATCTATGAGGGGGGTCTTCTTGGGATTACTTTGAAAGCATTGTATGGATGAGTTCTTCTGAATCCTGAGAGAGGATTGGTGAGTTGAGATTGTATCTCCTCTATTGTTCTTTCTCGATAGTGAAGCATTATATGTCCCATGGATGTAGGCACTTAGACCAAACCATGTATATGATTATGTTTGTTTGTCTTCTTCTATCTTTCCATTGCAATAGGTGGTGCCATATCTCCTATAGATGATCTAGAGTGGCTGATTCATGTTCCGCAGTTGTTGATCTAACCTAATAGAACCATCCGATAAATCCATCTTTATCAATTAAGTGTGGTTCTAAGGACTTCATCATATCTTAGGAGTTCATTTAAGGAAGATAGAACTTTTATGATGAATAAGTTAAATAATAATTATTATTTGATAATTTATATTCTAATTTCAATCATCTATAATTTAGATGATTTACTTTTGGATATATTCCTAACAACTCCCATTTGGATCAAAGCCAATCAGAAAAATATCAAATATTCTATCTTCCACTTGAGCTCATAGAACTTAGTTCTGAGACTTTAGTATTTGGGTCGGTCAAGTTCTCCTTTTCCATCAATCCTCTAAAGGTCGACGTCATCTTGCTCAAAATCTTAGATGATAGCGATGCAAAGTATATTGGTCCTATGGTACACCTTCGGTACTTTTTCCTAAGCCATGGCTCTAGTGCTACCTTAGGACTAAACCATTGGTGGAGGGTATCTCTATCAGCTTGTTAATGAACTTATACCACCACACAGCCTACATGACAGTATCAGATGCCACAATGTACTTTACATCACTAACAGAATAGTCTATAGTATTTTGTTTGAAACTTTTCCAGCAGACTGCTCCTCCAATTAGGATAAATTCATGATCCGACATTCTCTTTGCTATCATCTTTATTTGACTACAAACTAGAATCAAAATATTCCGCAAGTTCTATGTTAGTTTTTCTATATATAAATTACTGGACCTTAGTAATTTTCAAATACTTAAAGATTGTCTATACAATCTTTCAGTAGTTCTTATTTGGATCAGAATGGTATCTACTCACTACTTCTAGTAAGTATGCCATGTCTGATCTCATATATGGAGAAATAAGATGATAACTAAACTTTTATTCCTTATAATACTAGAATGTCATTTTCGATTAAGAGAATATCATCCATAGACAACATAAGGAATAACACTATAGAATATTTTGTCCACTAATAAATGCAGGATTTTTCTTTGTTCATAACAATGACATACATTGAAAATGCATGTTCTAACTCTTAGATAATAGCCAAACGGGCTTTATAGGTCTTTACCTTTCTGTCTTTACTACTCCTATCATTTGAAAATCCATTCACACCCAATGGATTTTATCCCTTCAGGTGAATCAACTAGTGTCCATACATTATTGATTTTCATGGACTCAAATTTGGATTTTATAGCTCCAAGCCACTTCTCAGAGTCAGATCTCTGCATAGCATCCATATAGATGATCAGATCCTTGTTGTTCTCATCGAGCTCAACAAGATCACCATCCCGAATCTAGATACCAAAGTATCTATCTAGCTAACGTAGTACTCTACCAGATCTTCTTAAAGATGTCAAATTAATAGGCTCCAAGTTTGATCTAATCAAATCTGGTTCTATAGATTTACTAGATTGTGTATGTCCTTTCTATTAGTCGAACTTCCTCAAGTTTAACTTAATAAGCATTAGTTCCTTCTCTAAAAAACTTCTTTCCAAAAAAAATGCCCTACTATTGAGAACAACTTTTGTTTTTTAGCATGGTAAAAGTAATAACCCATAGTTTTTTTGAGATATCCTACCTATGTGACTGGGCTCCAAGTTTATTTGTATGTAAATATTTGATGTAGGCCTGACAACCTTAAGCCTAAAGATGGGAGAGTTTAGATCCACGCTCGATCCAAATCCCATATGGAGTCTCTGAGATAGATTTACTCGGTGTAAATTTTTAGAGTAAAACAAGTAGTCTGAGGAGCTTAATCCTGAAATAAGTAGACTAGTAAACCCCATCATGGATCAAACCATATCTAACAAAGTTCGATTTTTCTTTTTCGATATACTATGTTCCAAAAAAAATCCACTTTGAGAGAATCCTATTCTCTCCTAGATATATCAAAAACTCACTAGATAAGTATTCACCTCCTCGATCTGATTGAAGAGTTATAATATTTTTTTAATTTATTTTTCTATTTCATTATTGAATTATTTGAATATTTTAAATGATTCGGGCTATATGCATCCATACCTAAATAGATCATCTATAAACATAATGAAATATTAATATCCTTCTCTGGCACTTGAATCATAGGTCCACATATATCACTATGTATGAGACTTAGAACTTTATCAGCTCTTTCACCTTTTTCAGTAACATATGACTTTGTCATCTTTCCAAGAAGACAAAACTTATTGGTTGGTAATGATTCATAATTATTATTATCGAGGTTTTCCTCTTAAGCTAACCTATTTATCTTATTCCGGTTAAGTGGTAGACATCCTTGACATTATCTAACTTGGGTATTTATTAAATATGTACATTACACTCAACAAACTATGTAAATGTTAAATATCATTTATTTATTATCCATATATTATTGTAACATTATTTATAACAATATCATAATAATCTTATTTTACTAATAAATGATGATCATCTTTGGCCAAAAGGACATCAAGGATCACATTCATTATAAACAATGGACAATAGTGATAGTCACTCTAAATGACAATATTCATTTTGAAAATTAGCTTAACGATTCTTAAAGCTATGATTGGAATAGAACTTTCATCCCTAATGTTCAAGAATCTCTCACCTTTTTTCAAACATTCTACTTATCTAAAGTCTTTGCAATGAATTGTATAAGACTACCAGTATCTAATACCTAGGTAGTAGAATTATATACAAAGAAATTACAAGATGTTATCATATAATATCCTTGATGAGCAACTCTTTGCTCCTTTCTCTTGTTCAGCTTGTCGGGATTCAGGAAAGCAAGATAATCATGACAATACTTCTTTCTATGACCATGCTTCTGATAGTAGAAGCACTCTACTTGATTTGGGTTAGTCTTTGACCTTTTATTTTCATTAGACTTATAATCTCCAGCATGAACCCATTTATGCTACTGAACCAAATTCAACTTTCGATACTAATTATCAAAGTTGGATTCCATAAGTCAATCATTATCTAATAGTGAATGAAGCAATTAGGATTTAGCCTTAATTTGAAGAAAAAAGAATATAGATATATTGTATATGAATTATTTTAAGCCTAGAGACTTGGATTTTAGTCTAAAGGCTCTTTCACTATTTTATTCAAATTAGTAGCCTCTACCTTCAATTCGAAAAATTACTTTAATTTTCTAGTAGGTACTAGAATCTACATAGACTACACGTAAGCCTGATTTTGGTCGGTCAACCCATATGCATCTATGGGTAGGTTCTTTAACTAATTATTTCTCTGAATAACTTCTAATATTTTAATTTTGCTCCAAAAATTTAATTAGTAGGCTTTGGCCTCCACTATAAGGATTTGGTTAGGTTCAATCATTAACATGACTATACTCGGTACATCTAACCAATGAATAATTAAGCCTAACTTTGGTTGGTCAACCTAACCACCATTAAAGAGATACTTCCAAGTTATCATATTATGAATGATAATTTCATTAGTTAATAAGCATCAGGCCTTTGGATCTTTAATGATTATTAAGTTAATAGACCAATTATCATCTAACTTAATGGAAAGCTATGACTCAGTTATCCTCATAACTTTATCATTTTAAGGATCTAATAATTTTAGAAGATTTAAATTATTAGTGATTTAAGGATAGAGAAGATATGGACCAAATTGCTATAGATGGTGTGGTGCTGTGGCTCCGAGCAGCTGTAGGAACAACAATTGCTCCCACTGACTTCACCAAGTTAAATCCTACCACTAACTTCTCAAGTCATGGATGAGGACTGGGATCAATTTAAATCCATGGATACTGTTGGAGATAAATTTCGCTCTCACCGAAGTCCAGTCTGATGCTTAGTCTAATATAACTGATAATCATAGAAGAGCTTCGATCGAAAATTCTTTTTCAATAGTCAAATTTCTTCCTCTAGAAGCCGAACTCCTTTCGGACTTCTTCTTCAGCAACCAAATTCCTTCCTCCAAGAGTCAAAGTTCTTTTGGATTTCTCCCTCAATCGGATTCCTCTAGGAGCCGAACTCCTTATGGACCTCTTCTTTAATCGGATTCCTCCAGGAGCCGAACTTCTTCTGGACTTCTCCTTCAGCAACCAAATTTCTTCCTTCAGGAGCCAAACTCCTTTCGAGTTTCTCCTTCAATCGGATTCCTCAAAGAGCCAAACTCCTTCTAGACTTCTTCTTCAGTCGAATTCCTCCAAGAGCCAAATTTCTTTCAGACTTCTCTTTCAGCAGTCGAATTCCTTCCTTCAGGAGCCGAACTCCTTCTGAATTTCTCCTTCAGTCGGATTCCTCCAAGAGCCGAACTCTTTCCGAACTTCTTCTTCAGTCAAATTTCTTCATGAGCCAAATTCCTTCTGAATTTCTTCTTTAGTCAAATTCTTCTAAAAGTCAAACTTCTTTCGGACCTCTCCTTCAGTCGGATTCCTCTAGGAGCCAAACTTCTTCTAGACTTTTTCTTCAGTCGAATTCCTCTAGCAGTCGAACTCCTTCTAGACCTTTCTAGAATTCTTCTTTAGTCGAATTCCTTTAGCAGCCAAACTCCTTCTGGACCTCTCCTTCAGTCAGATTCCTCTAGGAGCCAAATTTTTTCCAGACCTCTCCTTCAGTTGGATTCCTTCAGGAGCCAAACTTCTTCCAGACCTCTCCTTCAGTTGGATTTCTCCACTAGTCGGACTCTTTCTGGACTTCTCCATCACTTGAACTCCATCCAAATTTCTTTAGTGGATTACTTCTAGATTTCAAGTAGTATTTCTTCCGGATGATCCTCTCTAGCCATATTCTCTTTAGGAGTCCGAACTTCTTTAAAATTGATATATGTCAAAGCTCTTCACCAACCAATGCCTGCTTCCTCCAGACTTTAACTATTAAATCTCAATGAATGGGCACATCACAACAACGGATGCCTCTCTTCATAACAAACTCCACGTGGCCGTGAGCGGTCCACTATCGAACGGTTACGACTGTCAATATTAGTTTGTTATAGGCGATCCCACTATCGAATGGTTACGACTGTCATTATCAGTCTATTATGGATGATATCTCTCTCCATAATAAATTTCATGTGGCTTCGAGCGATTCACGATCGGACGATTATGGCTATCACCATCAGTCTGTTATAGGCTCCATCTATAAAAAGGGATCCTCCAGATATATTTTCTCTAAGCTCTCTTCTCCTTTCAAAAACTCTACTGAATTCTTGCCTAAGTACTCCATTTCTGTTGGCCAGAAGAGCTGACTTGATCGTTCGAAGATCCTGCCGGAGCCACCACTACCGACTTTAGATGGGACGTTGTTTTGCAAGTCACCAACAGCGACCTCTTGTTCTTCAACTCTAGCTCAATCTGGCATCAATCAAATTCTACACCAACAGAATTGGTGCTACAAGGAGGGCCCTTTATTCCTAAAGTTTTTTTGTTCTTAAAGGAGTGCTCAGCAATGATCTCTCTTCTTCCTCTTTAGAGTTCTTTCCAAAAAAAATACCTTCAAGAAAAGCTTTGACCCAACGATCAATGGCCTCTACAGCCAAATCTCATCCAGATTTATCCACTCCCACTTCAGTTCTGGTAACTCAAGCTCCACCTACAGCCATGGTGGATGCAGAGCAATTTAATCTGCTGGACCAGTAGGTTTGCGATCTCATAGAGATGGTACAAGCCATACATCAATAGGCTCCAATGTCAATTCGATTGGAGCAGGCTTCTTTGAAGCCCCATGATCTGATCGGGGGATGGCCGACTTAGGCTAGCCGATTGATGTCCTTCGAAAAGAGAAAGCAGAGGGTGGAGCCCTTGCTCGAACCATGACTCAACCTCGGGAGGAGCTTTGCCCCCATCCCACCAAAAAATTTTGGAGATCAACTATCGTGAAGATTTTCTGAATCAAAGGCTCTAGAAAATAAGCTGATGAATCGAAGAGCTCCATCATACTCCCTCCTCACATGGTAATAATATTTACGCTGACCCTCCTTTTTCTCAGAGGATTATGCAGAAATCAATCCCACCAAACTTCAAGCTCCCACAGTTTGAGAGTTACGATAGGACCACCGATCTGGTCGACCACCTAGAGGCCTTTGAGATAATGATGCTACTCCATGGCATGCCAGATGCCATTTTGTGCCAAACGTTTCCATCCACCATCAAGGGAGATGCCAGAAACTGGTACTCAGCACTTAAGTTGGGCACCATCTTTTTCTTCAATCAAATGAGCCATCAGTTTGTGGCTCACTTCGTCAGCAATCGATGTCCGTGCTGAGGTTCGAATTTTCTAATGAATATCATGTTAGATATATGTGCCCTAGAAGCCAGAATTGGCTGACACTTGTAATACACTTCTAGGGGCAAAATTATAATTTTGACTAAAATCAATAATGGGTTATTTTCTATCACATATGTGTATTTAGTGTCTATGATACATCCTTTGAGTTAATGGTAATGATAATTCATATTTTTAAGAGTTGAAAATTTAAGACATGAATAATCATTATTAACTCATAAATTGCTCCTGACCATAGGATCATCATGAGGATGGTGATTGATCTGGAAGGTTGGTGTATAATCACTTCTTTTTAGTAGATGAGTCTTGAGTCTACGGTGTAGAGACACCGGAGCGAGAGTACAGATACTCGTTAGAGAATAAGGGCACTGAGCGTGACCACCTCGAGTAGTCATTAGGGAGTCTACCTTCTCATCAATGATTGACTCGATGCTGCAGTAGTGTGTCTGGTTCTTTGACCTGAGATGCATCGGCAGTTCACCTTGAGGGTGTTATAGTTTGACTACACCATTACTCGATCTCCTAGCCATATGGAACCCTGAGGTGTATGTTGGCTATAGCATGTTCATTGTAGGAACTGGATTGCATCAAGATGGAATCTATCTACCTCGGTGGTAGAGGAGTAGCCCTATGATGATCATGAGAATCAAGTCCAGAAATCCATGGCCATGGTAGAGTGAAATAATAGAAAGAGTTTCTATTTAGATTTTCACATTGGACTCGAATCGAATGATTACATCATATGACAGAGACTAGGGTTTGACGAGTTCACCTTAACCCTAATCTGATCGGGGCTCAAGATAGAAGAACTGAATCACACAGGTAGCTGCACCAAGAGGTTCACATTCAGCTCTGATGGGTTGCCACCATATACTGCTAGGTGTCACTGGTGGATTTTGGGAGCAATTAGAATGATTTAGATGATCGATCATTCTAGCTGTTCGAATCAGAAGAGTTCTGATCCATCGAAAGGAGTTTCGATGATGTCGATGATAGAGATCATGACATATCCCATTACCATACAGAACTGAACCTAACTGGGTCACACAAACAAGGGTTTGAATCTGGTGATCATCAATTGAACTGATCTAGTTCAATTGATCTGAATGAGATTCAATTAGGTTCAAGGAAATCGTGCTAGCACTCGATTGAACCTAACGTTCTTCTTTTGCTATCATAAATAAGTTGTCCTGTCTGAGCCAAAGGAGTTTGTGCTCAAACAGAGGCCTTCATATGGTCTGACAGGAGGTTGTCCAAGTCAGAAAAGGTTGTCTTATTTGTAAGACACTTACCTGCCATTTTTGGTCACCTGCCATTTCTTGTTCTTTGACTTTGGTCAAAAGTCTACCTTTGACTGGTCAAACGTTGACCATTGACACTTTGACTTTTGACCACATGTCATGCACCTATTGGAGAGCTGGTGGGGGCCTGTCCCCCTGCCAGAACCTGGCAAGGAGAAGGGCGCACGCCACCCTAGGCGTGTGCCCAAGTTGGAGGCGCCTAGGAGTCCTTGTTGGACAAGGACTCCATCTCCTTTTTGGATTCCAATTAGAGTTCTTCTAAGAACCAACTTTGACTGGTCTTAGGCGCCCTCTAAGGAGGAATCCAGGGGACTCTATTCCCACCAATCAGATTTAGATCTGATTTCACAAAGGATTGTGATTGGTTGGGAAGAAGAGGAGTTGGATCACAGCTAGTCTATAAATAAGACCCTGTATCCAACTCAGATTGTATGAGATAGAGAGATATGATGAGATCATAGTTTCTCCATGCCCCAAGGCTGCCTCTCCCCTCCTTCTCCATGCCATAGTCTCTTCTCCCCTTGCTCTCCACGTCCAAAAGGAGTTTTGGACCTTGGTTGGTGCGATTCAGATCAAAGAAAGGCGATCAAAAATAAGAAGGCTGCGCTGCTGCAAAGGACGACTGCTCATCTTCAAAAGAGTTTTGAAGATCCTCCAGATCAGATTCAGATCTGATTTTTGGAGGTGTGATAGAGAAGAAGAGGATCTCCAGATCCAACCTGAGTGGATACCGGTAGAGGCCAGGCACTTGCGTGGCTAAGATCCAGAACCTTCCGCTGCAAACAGGATCATCAACAGGATAATAGGATTACCCAGATCAGGTAAATTAAATTTGATTTAATTTATCTTTTAATTTTATTTTATTAAAATAATAAGAATCAGATCTGAAACATATCAAGATCTGATTGGGATCAAGAGAAAAAATTTTGAAATATATCTCTTGATCTGATCTGATCTGAACGAACCTGGACCGAGAAATCAGGATTTTCCTTCATATCAAGCAGAAGGAGGAGAAATCTATCCAAACTTATGTCATCCGATTTAATGCTACTGCATTGGAGGTTCGGAACATAAACCAGTCTATTGCAATGGCTGCACTCAAGGACAATCTTCAGAAAAATGATTTACTGTACTTCATGAAGAAGAAGTATCCTAGGAACTTTGTCGATCTGCTAGCTCGGGCTGAAGGATATGCTCGAGTGGAAGAAACCTTCAAATTAAAGGATGAGGAAGCCACAGGAGAGAGGTAGGTAGGTAAGTCTAATAAACCCGCAACTGATGGAGGGCCGAATGATATTCAACCATGCTCATGGACTTCCCTCGAGAGTAAGCGAGTCCGAACTCCTCCTTGAGCTCATCATCAAAGAAGCTCCGATAGAAGGGCATGAAGAAGTTCTCCCCCTAGAAGGTTTCACAACTACGCCCCCCTCAATGCTCTAAAAATGCAAGTTTTGATGGCGATCAAGAAGCAACTGCCGAGGTTTGAAAGGATGCACACCCATCCTAATAAGCATAATCCTAGCAAATACTATCTCTACCATCATGATCATGACCACGATATCGAAGAATGCATCCAGCTCTAAGACGAGATCGAGGAGTTCATCAGGAGAGGTCGACTGGGTCGATTCCTCAAACACTAGCCTGAAGCAAGAGAAGATAGATCGAGGGCACTACCATAGCTAGAACTACCAAGGAGGAAGGAACAATAAGAAGATCGACCGCCTCTTAGCATCATCAACACTATCTCTGGAAGACTTCGACGAGAAGAGGCCAGTGGATCTGGGGGATCAGTGAAAAGATGGAGGACTGAAGAATCCATAATCTTCACTGAGGTAGATGTACGAAAAGTATAATTTTCGTATAATGATGCGGTTGCAATCTCTTTAAATATAACAGACTATGATGTATGTTGCATTTTAGTTGATAATGAAAGTTTGGCTGACGTCTTGTTTTATGATGCTTTCTCTAAAATATCAATATCTAATAGTCAGCTTGGACCAATAAACTCCTCGTAGTAGGCTTCATTGGTGCTGCAGTACCAGTTGAAGGTGTAATGACTCTAGCTATGGCTATTGGACAATATCCAAAAAAATCTCAAGCATAGGTACATTTCCTCGTAGTAAAGGCTCCCTCCGCTTATAACGTAATTCTCGACTGACCTGGTTTAAATGCACTTCGGATGGTGATGTTCACTTATTATTTGAAGATGAAGTTTTCGATAAGTTACGGGATCGAAAAGATAAGGGGAGATCAATCCCTGGCAAGGCACTGCTACTCAATTATCCTATGAAAGGAAGAATAGTCTGACCCTTATCCTATTGATGGCTAGATTCCCAGGATGACCTCACGGAAGAAAGGAGAGAACTGATAGAAGATCTTGTGACTGTCCCCTTGAATGATGGAAATGCAGAGCATATAGTGTAAATTGGCTTCAATCTGGAAGATGAAGTTCGGAAGCAGCTCATCACCTTTTTATGAAGGAATGCCAACGTCTTTGCCTGGGTTTTGATGGATATGCCTAGGATTGACATTGAAGTTATGGAACATCAGCTAGTCATTGATCCCAAGCATCGACCAGTGAAAGAAGGAGTTTGAGGCCATGCACCAGAAAGGCAGAAGATAATAGTAGAAGAAGTTGACAAGCTTTTCAATGCCGGATTTATCCAAGAAGTCAGCTATCCAACTTGGATCTTAACGTGGTCCTAATCAAGAAAGCCAATGACAAGTGGAGGATGTGCATCGACTTTAAGAAGCTTAACAAGACTTATCCAAAAATAGCTATCCTTTGCCCATAATCGACTAACTGGTGGATGCGACTTCAGGCTACGAGCTCCTTACCTTTATGGATGCCTTCTCTAGCTACAACCAAATTCGGATGGCACCAGAGGACAAGGAGAAGACTACTTTTATTACTAATCTTGATCTTTACTATTACAAGGTCATGCCCTTCGGACTTAAAAATGTAGGCGTGACTTATCAGTGCTTGGTCAATAAAATCTTTAAGGAGCAGATCAACTACAATTTGGAGGTTTACATCGACGGCATGCTGGTCAAAAGTCGAAAGACTATCAATCATGTCACCGACCTTGAAGAGACTTTTGATGCGCTCAGAAAATACAAGATGAAGCTAAACCCAATCAAGTACACCTTTGGGATAGCCTCAGAAAGATTTTTGGGATTCATGATCTCAAGATGAGAGATTGAGGCCAATCCGAAGAAAATTCAAGCTATCCAGGAGATGACCGCTCCGAAGTCCATCAAAAAAGTTCAGTGCTTGACTAGAAAGATGGTGTCTTTGAATCATTTTATCTTGAGATCGATCGAACGTTGCATGTCCTTCTTCTAAATTCTTATGAAACCGAAAGATTTTCACTGGACTCAGAAATGCCAAAAGGCATTCAATGAGCTCAAGAATTACCTTGGCTCGCCCCCTACTAGCCAAACCCGAATCCAAAGAGAAGCTATTTATCTACCTCGCGATCTCTCCTACGGTGCTAGCGATAGTTCTGATCAAAAAAGAGGTGAAAGTATAATGACCAGTCTACTACATAAGCTGGATCCTAAGGAATGCTGAGACCATGTATACAAGATTAGAAAAATTAACTTATGCTCTTCTGGTTGTAGCAAGAAGACTTCAACCTTACTTCCATGGATGTGCTATAACACTCATTACTGACCAGCCGATCAGAGCAATCCTTCATCAAATGGATGCTTTCGAAAGAATTGCAAAATGGGCCATTGAATTAATGAAATTTGACATCAACTATCGACCTCGATCAGCAATCAAAGCTCAAGCACTGGCTGACTTCATAGTTAAGTGTACCATTTCACATGAAGCCAAGTTTGAGCAGAATGAGACTAGCATTCCGTGGTTGCAATCGAGCCTCTCCAAAGAAAGTGCCAATCTTTCTAAAGATTTTTGGATCCTGTATGTGGATGGTTGGTCCAACTCCACTGGAATAGGTGTGGGATCAGTCTTCATCAACCCCAAGAGAGTCATTATTGAGTACATGCTATGCTTTGAATTTTCTGCAACTAAATATGGGGCCGAATATGAAGTGCTGATCGCCAGATTAAAAATAGTAAGAGAGTTAAAAGTAGATCAGTTTCAAGTCTACAGTGATTTTCAATTAGTGGTCGGCCATGTTAGTGGCAACTATGAAGTACGGAAGGAAAGTATGATGAAATATCTTGAGAAAGTAAAGAATTTGATTCCGATCTTTGACAATTTTGACATTCGATAAATTCTGAGGGCAGAAAATATAAGAGCCGACTTCCTCTTTAAATTGGCCACTTCAGTCCCAGCCGAACTATCCAAAGAAGTATTTTTTGAAACTCTAAAATGCCCAAACTCAGAGGAATCATAGCTCGTTATACAGACGAAGCTTGAGCTGAGCTAGATTGACCCTCATTAATTACCGATGTCAAAGAGGGAGTTCTTCCTCATGATCCAAAAGAAGCTCGAAAACTTAGATATCAAGCCTTCCGGTATGTTTTGTATGAGGACAAGTTGTATAAAAAATCGTATTCGCTATCATTGTTGAGATGTCTCTAACCTTTAGAGGCCAACTTCATATTATGGAAAGTGCACAAGAAAATTTATGGAAGTCATGTAAGAGCCAGATCCTTGTCATAAAAACTACTTCGATAAGGATACTATTGGCCGATCTTGTACCATGATTCTATGGAGTATGTCAAAAAATGTGATAGCTGTCAGAGAAATGCAAACATACAAAGACAGCTGGCCTCTGAGCTTACTCCACTGAGCACATCTTGGCCATTTATGCACAGTGGAGAATGGATATACTTGGCCCTTTTTCCAACGGCATCCAGGATAATGAAAGTTTCTTCATGGTTGCGTAATCGACTTACCTTCACCAAATGGAATCGAAGTTGAAACCACTAGCAAGAAATTACTGAAGCCAAGGTACAGGAACTTCCTCTGGAAAATCAATCGTCTGTCGAGTTCGGTCTGCCCCAGACTCCTCATAACAGATAACGGAACGATAGTTCGCTAGGAATGAGGTTCGCTGAGTTCCTGCGAAGATCTAAATATCTTCCATCACTTCACGTCGGTAGCTCATCCCACAGGCAAAATAGAGAAAGCTTGAAGTGACCAATCGGATCCTATTGCAAGGCATCAAGACAATGACTTCGACAGGAGCAAAGGGGGCATAGGGCGAGATGAACTCTACCATGTCCTTTGGGCATACCGAAAATACTCAAAGGCTACCGATCGGAAAAACATTATTCATCTTGTTCTTCGGAAATGGAGGCAGTCATCCCTATCAAGCTTAAGCTTCTATCAGCATGGGTCGTATGACCTTCAATGGGCAGCGTAACTCACTGGACCTCAGAAGTCAACCTCGATCTATTGGAAGAAAAAAGAGAAAAATCCCAAGTTTGGATGGCGGCCTACAGAGTGAAGGAGTGGCCCGATATTATAAACTCTGAAAGTCAGAGGTAAAACATTCTGAGTGGAGGGACTTAGGTGCTTCGACAAGCTGCTATCTCTCAGCCTTAGAGCCAGGAGGAAGCTTGCCCCAAATTGGGAAGGACCTGTATGAAGATCGATGGAGGTCGTCCGGTCCGAAACTTATCGTCTGAAGGAGATTGGAGGAACAATGCTCTCACTACCTTGAAATTCAAAAAATCTCAAGGAGGGATACTACTAGTAATTTTCCTTCAATAAAACTCCTCCATTTCAATATTATGATTTTTTGGTGCAAAATCTATGTGATAACAGAAAATTAAGCAATCGATAAGTGGCCTTGATTAGGAATAAGAGGAAAATCTCGTCCTAACATGAGAAGACCTCCAATTATTTAAGATAGAAGGAGGGGAGAGGCCCATACAACGGCCCTTATGTTGCCTCTACTGGTCCATTAGGAACAGGAGGAGAATCTCATCCTAACATGAGCAAAGTTGAAGATCTCCGATAATTTAAGACATGAGTAGGAAAGAGGCTCATTCAATGGTCCATCTGTGCCTCTATTATCATGTTAGGAATAGGAGGAGAACCTCCATCCTAATGTGAGCAAAGTCAAAGGCCTCGTTCATTTTAGATGAGATGAGGGGAGAGGCCCTGAATAACAGGTCCCTTATGATGTCCCTACAGTCCGTTAGGAATAGGAGTAAAGAACCTCGTCCTAACATGAGCAAAGTTGAAGGCCTCAGTTCATTTTAGACGAGATGAGGAAAGAGGTCCTGACAACGATCCTTAAGTGTGCTCCTACAGTCCGTTAGACACAGGAGGAGAACCTCATCGTAACGTGAGTAAAGTTGAAGACCTTCGGTATTTTAAGATAGGAGGAGAAGAGAGGCCCATTCAACGATCCATCTGTGCTCCTATTGTCATATCAGAAATAGAAAAAAAATCTCATCCTAACATGAGCAAAGTCGAAGGCCTCATTCATTTTAGACGATATAAGGGAAAAGGCCCTGACAACAGCCCTGAGGTGCCCCTACAGCCTGTTAGAAAAAGGAAGAGAACCTCATCCTAACGTGAGCAAAGTCGAAGGCCTCATTCATTTTAAATGAGATGAGGGGAGAGGCCTTGACAACAGTCCTAAGATACCCATACATCCTGTTAGGAATAGGAGGAGAACCTCATCTTAACGTGAGCAAAGTCGAAGGCCTCGTTCATTTTAGATGAGATGAGGAAAGAGGCCCTGACAACGGCCTTATGATGCCCCTATAGCTCATTAGGAATAGGAGGAGAACATCATCCTAACATGAGCAAAGTTAAAGACCTCGTTTATTTTAGATGAGATGAGAGGAGAGGCCCTGACAATGATTTTAATGTGTTCCTACAGTCTATTAGGAACAGGAGGAGAACCTCGTCCTAACGTGAGCAAAGTTGAAGGCCTAGTTCATTTCAGACGAGATGACGGGAGAGGTCCTATCAATAGCTCAAATTCATCCCCACAAGCCATATTAAGAATAGGAGGAGAACCTCATCCTAACGTGAGTAAAGCCGACGACCTCGTCGATATAAGACAGGATGGAGGGAGAGACCCTACCGATGCCCCTAATGCACCTCCGTAGGCCATGATAAGAACAAAAGGAAAGCCTCATCTTAACATGAGCAAAAGTCGGAACTTCATAGACCAAAGATGTGGAGAAGCAAGAAGCTTAGTGGAGAATCCTTACACATATTTTTTCATGATAATCTGACTACGTCAAATGCAAAAGAAAGAATCTTATCATGATTTGCAGAAGAGGTCCTAGTTCGACATCCACAACAAGCCTGCCATCCACAACGAGCTCGGCATCCACAACAAGCATTTTATAAGAAGACGACAGAAAGAAAAATGAGGTAAGAAAGGTAAGGCCGCAAATAGATATCGAATTCATGCAAAATGAAAATCGCAAAAAATATATTATTTTATTATAAAAATGAGTTTATTACAAGCAAAGCATAGGCTGACAAGGCCGATTACACTAAAAGAAAGAAAAATATACAACTACTCGAGGATCTAAACCTCGAAGGGTGGAGTTGGGTCGCTCTCGGTAGCCTTAGGTTTTCGAACTAGTTCAAGCACGTTTGCGGCAAGTTCAAACGAGCCAAAAGTGAACTTATCGAAGGAAAGGTCGACTATAGCACTAGACGGTTCCGCATCCACATCGTCTTCCTCCTCCTCTAAAAAGCTGAGGTCGAGCTCGAAGAACCTCTGAGCTACTCAGCCTTCACAATGCTCGAAACCCCTGATAAACACTTCCTGACTAAACTCGACATTTAGGTTCTGCATCTCGGAAGAGGTCTTGAACTCTTCCACAACCCTGGTCATTGCCTTCAAGATTGACTTCACCATTTGGGTCTCCAATTCGACGACCCTATTTTTGGCTTTCTTTCTCCTCTCCTCCTCCAAAGCTAGTACAGCCTTTTGTCCGACCGAGGTGAACTCCTCTATGCAGAGCACGCCCTGAAGACTTTTGATGTTCGTCGCCTTTTCCTCGACAACAAGCATGGAAACCCAGGTTCGGACTTCGACCGTTGCCTTTTTTCCTTTCTTCCTTCAAATTTCAAATTCAATTTTGAACTCGAAAGTAGGAGGACTGTTATTGGAGATAAACACCACTCCCACCAAAGTTCAGTATGATGCATAGCCTAATATAACTGATAATCGTAGATGAGCTTTGATCAAAAATTCTTCTTCAGTCCAGACTCCTTCAGTAGCCAAATTCCTTCCTTCAGGAGCCAAACTTCTTTTGGACTTCTCCTTCAGTAGTCGAATTTCTTCCTACAGGAGCCAAACTCCTTTTGGATTTTTTTTTCAGTCAGATTCCTTCAGGAGTTAAACTCCTTTTGGATCTCTCCTTCAGTCAGATTTCTTCAGAAGCTGAACTCCCTCTGGACTTCTCCTTTAATAGCCGAATTTCTTCCTCCAGGAGCTGAACTCCTTCCGAATTTCTCTTTCAGTCGGATTCCTCCAGGAGCCAAACTCCTTTCAGACTTCTTCTTCAGTCAGATTCCTTCAGGAGCCGAACTCCTTTTGAACTTCTCCTTCAGCAGCTGAATTCCTTCCTTCAGGAGTTGAACTCCTTTCGAATTTCTCCTTCAATCGGATTTCTTCAGGAGCCAAATTTTTTCTGAACTTCTCCTTCAGTCGGATTCCTTCAGAAGCCAAACTCCTTCGGATTTTTCCTTCAGTTGAATTCCTCCAGGAGCTGACCTCCTTCTGGATCTCTCCTTCAGTCAGATTTCTTCAGGAGCCGAACTTCTAAACTTTTTCTTCAGTCAGATTCTTCCAAGAGCCGAACTCTTTTTGGACTTCTCCTTTGGTCAGATTTCTCCACCAGTCGAGCTCCTTTTGGACTTCTTCATCAGTTGAACTCCATCCGAATTCCTCCAGTGGATTACTTTCAGATTTCAAGTAGTATTTCTTTTGGATGATCCCTTCTATCCATATTTTTTTTATGAGTCTGAACTCCTCTGAAATTGATATATGTCAAAGCTCTTTTCCAACCAATGCCTACTTTCTCTAGACTTCGACTATTAAATCTCAACGAATGGGCACATCATGACAACAGACGTCTTTCTCCATAACAAACTCCACATGATCTCGAGCGGTCCACTATCGGACGATTATGACTGTCATTATCAGTCTACTACAGATGATAAGTACCATAAATTTATCTATAAATACATTAATTTATCAATTAATTTATATTTATTTTTAAAAATTAATAATTAATTGATATATATTTTTAAGAAATTTATATTTTTATTTATTAAAAAATTAATTAAAAAATAATAAAAATAAAAAAATAAAATTTTATTATTAATGAAAAGAACTTATTTTTTTTTATCATAAGAAAATAAGTTTTGAACAAAATAAAGCTAAAATAAAGAAGAAATAAATTTCTAAAGAAATAAAATAAATAAAAATTAAATAAAAAATAACATATGGCTCAGCCGGCTCAAGCCGTCATGCCATATCAGTCGGTGCATCCAAACGCATCGAGCCAAGATAACAAATTCAATGTGCCAAGTCAGCCACGCTAGTCGACTCAGCCACGAAAGCCGTCAGTCGATCCACGATCCAGGCGTGGACCGCTAGCTCAATAGAAATCGATGAATCACGGAGCGACACATGGTGGACCTAGATCCTTAAAGGATTTACAAAAAATCTATCATAACTCATAGGGCATTTTGAATTTTTTTCTCGATGATAGAAGGTGCTGATTCGTTGCGGTGTGAGGTGCAGTCAGTCCATGCGGTCTGTAGGAACAGTAAAGGCACGATTGGATGGATCTGATTGATTACAGTGAAGATCGGATGGTGGAGGAAATTTCTTCCTTTGATTCAACTTTAGACTTTAGGTGGATTGCCATCGGATGGCAGCGCTCACATCTGACTCAGATCCAATGGTCCAGAATGCTCCCGACGGTGATCAGGACTCCTAACACATGATCAACGGCCAGATTTTCTCTATCAACGTGCGATCAATGGTCAGAATTTAATCCGACCTAATCTGGATCGATACATATCCAATTTTGATGATTTTTAATCCATTGGTTTCTTATTGAACAGCTAGATTTCACCAGACTTCACCAGATTCATGTTAGAGCTATTTTAATCCAAATTTTACTCAGATTTCTTCATATTTTGATGATTAAAAAGGCTCTTTATCACACATTGCTTAGAGAAAAATCCTCCACTCCTCCTAGCTCTATAAAAAGGACCCCAGGCCTCTAGAAATCAATAGATCTAGTTAGAGAAAAGCCAAGATATAGGGTGGAAGCCAAGCTCAGGGTTGAAGGTTGCTTCAAAGCTATAGTGCTGAGAAGAAGAGCCAGTCTTCTACGCCATCTCCACGCCTATGCTGATCTACGATCTCCTTCTAGTTTTTTTTTTCTTTTTTTTTTTTAATTTTTTATATCTAAATTCTGAATTTAAGTTTTAATTTTAATAAAGAAAGCTTTATTGCTCTTTTCAATTCTAGCTTTTTAAATTAATTATTTTTTATTACTCTTTAATTTTATTGCAAGTAGCTGCTAAGATCTAAATAGTGGATCTTAGTACTAAGTTTATTTTTGCATAATTTAAATTTTATTTATATTTATAAATCTATTTTTTAACTTTAATTTTTTTTCAAAAATTTTTCTTTATTTTTTAAAAAAATTAAAGATTTTAGAATTAAATCATTGCCTTTCTATGGATTCGACCTGGCTCACTAGTCTCTTCATAACTTTTAATTAATTTAAAAAGTTGGATTTAAACTTATAAATATGGTATCTTAACGACAACATCATGCTCTTATCAAGTTTTTGATGCCGTTGCCAGAAAGACATAAAAATTAAAATTTTTTTAATTTTTTTGATTTTTTTATTGCCTACTAATTATTTTCTTATTTATTTTATAGAAAAAAAAGAAAAGAATAAAGAAGATTAGGGAACGAACAAAACTTTCAATCTTATTTGGTAAGATCATTTCTAAACCCTAAATCTCTTTCCTTATTTTAATATTTACTTTATTTTCAAATTAATTAAAAATTACCTACTTAAACCTAATTAAAAATCTTATCACAAGATTAGAAACCCTAATTATTTAGAGCATCCATCATATCAATTTTATTTTTGGTGATTGCTGGAGGCATGGTAAGTTGTTCAAAATTTTAATTAATTACATGCATCTAGTTTAATTGCATAGAATTCCTTGCTTGAAAATTTGAATATGCATATCATATTGAATCAATTTAAGGGCACAATCCATTAAATAAAATAAGATGGAGATTTGATCACCCTTCTTTGGCCCACAAACAACCAACCCTTATATTGCATTAACCCAAATCTTAACTCTTAAAATCAATTAGACATCGACCCTTAAGGATATTCGAGCTCAATAGGACAAGAAAATCTTAGAGTTAAAATGGGTTAAGATCAATCAATTTAACTGGTGTCTAGTAAAGTGATTCAGGGGTGACTGGGCCCAATGAAAGGTGGTTACTTAATTGGTTACGTTCGCTTACCTGGCCAAGCACAATTGGTATCTAAGGCAAGCAATGGGGGAACTCCCACCGACCTTACACTTACCTGGCCAGTTGATTGGCTGATCCTCTACTTGGAGGGCTCGAAGGTGATCTTGGTAGTTAGGAGCTATCTAGACCTAAGACAACCCTTAGTCAGGATTGATTGCCTAACTTGTTTGTTAAATAACATCAAACATAAACAACAAATTAACTCCTCTCTATCATCTCTAGATTTAAGACTCCTTAGGATCTTTCTTTAGAACCCTCTTCTTTCTTTCTCTCCTCTTTTCTTAATTAATAATAATAATAATAATAAAATAAAAAAATAAAAAATATATATCTTGAACCATATATTGGGTAACACTAGTACATGCACGGTAGAAGATCGCTTTTATCTAACCTAGTTAAACCAAATCCTAAAATTGAAAGACTAATTCATATAAGACCAGATAATCAAATGGCTGGAAATCGTGAATAACCACCTAGGCAAATGAAGGAATACTTTATTCCTTCCACCTACAACCCATCGACTTGCATCAACTTAACTGATATCCCTACTAGCTACTATGAGATTAAGTCATCCACAATCTAGATGCTCCCATCCTTTTATGGGAACACCAATGAAGATCCTTACAAACATCTGGATGAATTCTTAGAAATCCGCTCTACGATAAAAATTCAAAATTTTTCTAATGATGCCCTTAGACTGACCTTGTTCTCTTTCTCATTAAAAGATAAAGCCAAGTACTGGCTTGGCACATTAGGAAGAACAATTCAAACATGGGCAGAGATGTGACATGAATTTCTTAAGAAATTTTATCCCATAGGACGAACCAATATCATGAGGTGAGCCATCATGGGATTTGCTCAGCTTCCAGGGGAACAAATTCATGAATCATGGGAAAGACTTAAGAAACTTCTTAGAAAATGTCCACACCATGGTCTATCTAAGTGGCAAATTGTACAAGCTTTCTATAAAGATTTAGGAGATCAATATAAGCAGATGGTTGATGCATCCTGTGGAGGTGCATTCATGAGCAAAAGTGAGGATGAAGCTTATACCTTGTTTGAAATCTTAAGTGAAAACTCTATTAACCATGCTTCATTATCCTCTTATGAATGATCAATTTCTCAACAAAAATGGGCAGGAATTTATGAGATCAAAACTCCAGAACTTAATTCTAAGGCAGGCTTGAACATAATAGCACAAAAATTAGATAAAGTCAATCTTATTGCTCAGAAATTAGATCAATTTCTAAACCTAGGTCAACAATCTCCTGCATAATATACACTAGCTTCTAATTATCAGGAGATTTGCTCTATTTGTGCTAGCCCAACACGTCATGTAAGTGAATGTCCCATGGCCGCACAATTACTATCTCTTATCCAAGAACAAGTCCAAACTGCTCAAGGTTACTCCAAACTACTTAATGACCCATATTCAAATTCATATAACCTTGGTTGGAGAAACCACCCTAATTTCTCTTGGAAACCACAACAGACTCAAGCTCAGACCCAAATCCTACTAGTCCAAAATTATCAAAATAGGCCCCAGTACCAGAACTATGCCTATAATAAGGGTCAGTCTAGTCAGTCTTCTCAACTACTACATTATAATCAGCCCTCATACCCACCTCCTCAACAGACCAATCTAGTCGATGATAAATTCAATCAACTTCAATAATTGATTCTAAGCCAACAACAATCAATTCTGACCCAATAATAATTAATTACAAGGCTAGAAGCTCAAATAGGATAATTAGCTGAGTCTAGCATGAGGAGAGAACCAGATCAATTACCAAGCCAACCAATTGCAAATCTTAAAATCAATCCATCCAATGTCTATCAACCACTTGAATTTACTCATCCATCTAACATCCCACCTAAGAATCCCCAATTAGAAAATGCCAAAGCAATATCTGAACTTAGAACTGGTAGGATTCTAAAGGACCCATACCAAGATCAGATGACAGAGGCTAATACTGATGTTAGCCAAGATGAAAAATTTGAAGAAGAGGTTAGTACTGAAACTAATCATATAGAAGAACCCAAGCTTAGAACTGGTACTGACATCGATAAGATAGATAATGAAAAGAAGAGAATAGATGAATTAGCCGAGATATATAAATCCAAAGCTCCATTCTCTTTGGCCTTAGAAGCAGGCTTTTCCTATAAAAAGCAAGGAGAATGCAATAAGGAGATAATGAAACTATTTAAATAAGTTTATATTAATTTATCCCTCCTTGATGCAATTCAGCATGTCTCGGTCTATGCTAAATTTCTTAAAGAACTCTACACCCAAAAGCGTGAGCCACAAACCACCAAAAGAGTTATGCTATCTGAGGATGTAAGTGCGGTCCTGTTAAATCCAATATCTTAAAAGATGAAAGACCCTGGTGCTCCCTTAATTTCATATGTTATAGGAGACATAACCTTTAACCGAGCATTACTAGACTTAGGAGCTAGTGTGAACCTACTTTCAATCTTGGCTTATGAAAAATTTGGGATTGGAGAACTAAAATCCACATCAATTATTTTGCAATTAGCTGATAGATCTATAAAAATACCACATGGTTTGATTGAGGATGTTCTAGTTAGAGTAGACAAATGTTATTTTCCAGTAGATTTTCTCATACTTGACATGGAACCATCCCAAGAGCTGAATCAGAATCCCATAATTTTAGGATGTCCATTCTTAGCGACTGCCAATGCCAATATCAACTATAAGATAGGAGCTATGGACATTTCTTTTAGAAATCAAAAAGTAAGAATTAATGTTTTTAATATCCCAAAGTACACTCAAGAGGAGGAAGATTGTTTTGTAATCAATCAGGTAGATGAAATAGTTGAATCTAATTCCTCCCTAGATTTACTGTAAGATGATGAACCCACTGAAGAAACTCAAACCCAAGAAGTGAATGCCTTGCTTAATTCACCTCAACCATCACATTCATTACCTTGGTCAATGAAAGTTGAGCTCTTATCTGAGCAAAAAATTGAACCATTACATCCTTCAATTCAGGCCCCACCACAACTTGAACTAAAACCTTTACCTGAATCACTTAAGTATGTATTTTTGAGATCAAAGAAAACCCTACCAGTAATAATTGCTTCTAACTTAACTACTGAACCGGAAAACCAATTGGTAAATATTTTGAAAATATATAAGGAGGCCATAGGTTGGACTGTCGCTGATTTAAAATGAATTAGTCCATCAATATGCATGCACCATATTTATACATAAGATAATGCCAAACCAACTCGAGAGATGCAAAGACGGCTTAACCCTAACATGCAAGAAGTAGTCAAAAAAGAGGTAATTAAATGGTTAGATGCTGGAATTATTTATCTTATCTCTGATAGCCACTGGGTAAGTCCCACACAAGTTGTTCCAAAGAAATTTGGACTAACGATTGTCTGCACTGAACATGAGAACTTAGTACCAACATGACTTTCCACTGGGTGGCGTGTCTATATAGATTATAGAAAACTTAATACAATCACCCGGAAAGATCACTTTTTCTTATCCTTTATTGATCAAATCCTAGAAAGACTAGTAGGCCAACAATACTTTTGCTTTTTAGATGGATACTTAGGATACAATCAGATAGCAATCTACCCAGGAGATCAAAAAAAGACCACCTTTACATATCCCTATGGAACCTTTGCTTTCCGTAGAATGCCATTCGGATTAAGTAATGCACCTGCGACTTTTCAAAGATGCATGATGTCAATATTTTTAGACATGATAGAAGATTTCTTAGAAATATTCATGGATAACTTTTCGATCTTTGGAGAATCTTTTGAGAGTTGCCTCAACAATTTGAAGAAAATATTAAAATGATGTATTAAGGCTAATCTAGTGTTAAGCTGGAAAAAGAGCCACTTCATGGTTCAAGAGGGGATCGTTTTAGGACATATAGTATCTAAGAAAGGGATTGAAGTAGATAAAGCTAAAGTTGAACTAATTTCTGAACTTCCTCCTTCCACTTCTGTCAAACAAATTCAATCTTTTCTTGGCCTTGTAGGATTCTATAGTCGTTTCATCAAAGACTTCTCTAAAATTTCTTATCCTTTGTGTAATCTACTCGCTAAGGATGTTTCTTTTAACTTTGAAATAGAAGCTGTGACCAAAGCTCCAATCATACAACCTCCTAACTGGTCACTATCTTTTGAAATTATGTGCGATGCCTCAGACTTTGCCATAGGAGCTGTCCTAGGCCAAAGGATAAATAAATGTCCTATAGTGATCTATTATGCCAGTAGAACTCTGAATGAAGCACAAATGAATTATACCACCACTGAAAAAGAGTTGCTAGCTATTGTGTTTGCCCTAAAAAAGTTTAGATCATATCTATTAGGATCAAAAATCATAATTTACTCAAATCATTCAGCTTTGAGATACCTACTCTCAAAGAAAGATGCTAAACCAAGATTAATTAGATGGATCTTACTGCTACAAGAATTTGATATTGAAATTCGAGATAAGAAGGAATATGAAAATATTGTAGCAGACCATTTGTCTAGGATCCTATTTAAAGATAGTGAACCTGTATCAATCAAAGAATTTTTTTCAGATGAACAATTGTTAGCAGTTTCACATACAAAGGCCCCTTGGTTTGCAGATATTGTCAATTACTTAGTCATAGGATAAATTTCTGATGGCTGATCGAAGAATGGGAAGGATCGATTCTTTGCTTAAGTCAAATATTATTTTTGGGAAGATCCTGAGCTTTTAGAATTTGTGTTGATCAAATCATTCATAGATGTATTCCTGAATTTGAACAATTGAGTATCTTACAATTATGTCATACCCTTGCTTGCGGAGGATATTTTTCTGAAAGAAAAACTATGGCAAAAGTATTGCAGAGTGGTTTTTATTGGCCAACATTATTTAAGGATGCCCATACTTTTAGTCAGGAGTGTCTTAATTATCAATCCTTAGGGAATATTTCAAAGAAAGACATGATGCCTTTAAACCCCATCTTAGTAGTAGAAATTTTTGATGTATGGGGAATTGATTTTATGGGACCTTTTCCACCTTCCAATGGATTTGAATATATTTTGGTGGCTATTGATTATGTTTCTAAATGGATTGAAGCAATAGCAACATGAACCAATGATCATAAAGTAGTCTTAAAATTTGTTCAGAAGAATATCTTTTCTAGGTTTGGATTTTCACGTGCTATCATTAGCGACGGAGGTACCCATTTTACAAACCACCAATTTTGAACTTTATTACAAAAGTATTGGATGACACATAAGATAGCTACACTATATCATCCACAAACAAGTAGCCAGGTAGAAGTATCTAATAGAAAAATTAAGAATATCTTATAAAAGACTATTAGACCTAATCGAAAAGATTGGTCAGATTGATTAGATGATGCATTATGGGCCTATAGGATAGCTTATAAAACCCCTATTGGAATATCTCCCTATAGATTAATCTATGAAAAAGCATGTCACCTTTCGGTAGAACTTGAACATAAAGTATATTGGGCAATAAAATAATTAAATTTTAATTTAAACCAAGCTGGTTCCAATCGGATGTTACAATTGAGTGAATTAGATGAATTAAGGCAAGAAGCTTATGAAAATTCAAAAATCTATAAGGAGAAAATGAAAGCCCTCCATGATAAACATATTTCAAGAAAAATCTTTGAACTAAATCAATAAGTTTGATTATTTAACTCAGGGCTTCAATTATTTTCTTTAAAATTAAAATTTAGATGGGATGGACCTTACATAGTTAATCACATATTCTCACATGGTGCAATCAAACTCTATGATCCTAGGACTAGAAATTTCTTTAAGATAAATGGTCAAAGGCTTAAACCATATGTCGAAGGGATATTATTAAATCAAAATATTAATCAAGTATAATTAACAGAACCATAATGAATTAAACTGCATTATGTCTGGCTGAAGACAATAAACTTTGCTCCATTATGTCTTTTAAAACAAAGTCTAAACCAGATGGTAATCGAAGAGGGTATGTTCCCACGGCTACTGCAGCAACTCTTGCTCCATTACCGATGCGTAGGATCATGTCTCCATCCCTCAGCCTCCTGCTATCCTCAAGACCCTGCATAGAAGTGCACAGATGAGCACTAGAACCAGAGTCAAGCACCCAACTGGATGTAGAAGAAACCGTAAGGTTAGACTCAATAATGAGCATACCTCCAGAAGGACCTTCCTTCTTGTTCTTCAGGGTGGCCAGGTAAGTAGGGCAGTTCTGCTTCCAATGGCCGTCGATGTTGCAATGGAAACACTTTCCTTTGCCATCGACCTTCTTCTTCGGTTCTGCCTTCTTCTTCTTTGATCCTTCCACCTTTTGCTTTTTCACAGACTTCTTTTTCTTTCCATAAGACTTTCTTTTGGAAGAAGTCCGTTCCATAGCAAGAACTGAGCCTTTAGAACCTTTCATAGAAAGCTCAGCGGTAACCAGCATATTCATCAACTCGGCCAAGGAATTTTGAAGTTTATGCATGTGGTAATTCATGATGAATTGCCCATATGCATCAGTCAAGGATTGCAGAATAATATCGTTCTGCAAGATCCAAGTCCAACTTCACACCGAGCTTCTCAAGCTCTTCCATGTCCTTGATCATTGTCAGACAGTGATCTTGGACTGACTGCCCATCACGCATCTTAGCCTTAAAAAGTCATTTTCGTGACTTGATATTTGGCTGCGCGACTCTGTTCACCAAACATCTCCTGCAGGTGAGCCAACATTTGGCGAGCAGTCCCGATATCTTCATGTTGGCGCTGGAGCTCATCAGACATCGAGCCCAACATGTAGTATCTGGCCTTATTATCTTCGTCAATCCATTTTTTCCAGAGACGCTCTCTGTTCAACAGGATGGACGGGCTGGTAAGGTGGGAGGGTCCTGGTCCAAAACATGTGTTAACTTCTCTGAACCCAAAACAATTTTGTAGTTCCTGAGCCAATCTTTATAATTGGGTCCAGTCAGTCTATGTGTGTCTAGGATACGTGCCAGTGGGTTGGACGCAGACATTTTCCTGTAGAGAGTCAAAGATTCTAGTTAGATACTGTAATTTTGACTTGACCAATTTGTTTAGGGATTTTATTTTTAAACAAATTAGCTCCCACTATTTTCTCGGATCCCTACACTCCCTCTGTAGAGATGCGAAAAATCTCCATGATTGAATGATTTCTAGTGGGTGGTGCGGTCTCACCAACTGACTCATCACCTCACCTAACAGTTATTGGTGATGGGTTAGCCAATGAGTGAACAACTCTTGTTCAATGATTCTCTAATCATGGTGCACCCAAACTTGGTCTCTAATTCATGAATCTCACCGTATCCGAAATATTGATCCACTCCTTAGTTAAGTCAGACCCACCATTTGCATAGACTGGGTTCCTAATTGGGTCTCTCACCGTATCCGGAAATATTGAGCCCAACTCATCCTCCAGCCCATAGCATCCAATGCCTAATAGACATGGTTGCGTCTTCCCGGTGCAACTGAGCCACTGTATCCAGCCGAGAACAATCAACCCCGGGAAGGGCCCGCACATCTACAATGGTGGAAGACCTCAGACTTAATCTTTTCTTAGGGAGAATTGATTCAGGTCTCATTAAACTAGACTTGGCTTAGTCATAACAATTATGACTAACCTAGTGGCATGGGTTAGCTCGGATTATTGACCACCTCAGATCAGAACTGTGTCAACAGATATGGCCAGGTAAGTGAGACCGGTGGAAGGAATATGCCATTAACTCGCACAAGAACGCATTCAGGTCGAGTAGCTTCCAATTAAAAACCAGTCGGTCGTCTGTGCCAAACTTACCTTAGACACCAAATTGTTGAGTCCAGAACCAATTGGGTTAGCCTACAATCCAGACTCTAACCTCTGAGCCTAATTAGGTCTTGCTTGATCGTGACTCGATCTTGACCCAGACTTAATCCTATTAGGCTGGTCAATTTAAGCATTGTTGATCCCATCTAACCAACTCTTGATTCGGTTTGATCAACCGCTTAGACCTAATTGAGCTACCCAAGCCCGAACCCAGTATTATGAATATGTCTTAGATCTGAAATTCTCAATTTTAGACCTAATTAATATTCCATAAACTTAATTCTTAATTAAGTAGGGTTCATAAACAAAATATGCACAATAAATCCTAGGGTTTCAGGATCTAGGGTTTTGCAGAAAGTAAGTTTTGGGTTTCTGATTAAGGACGAACACGCAGCACCCCTACACATCATAAGAACACCCCATCGAATGGGAAGAGAGGGCCTTTAAACCCTTCTTCGTTCTTATGACCGGACGGCCAAGAGGAACGCCTTAATCAGGAACATGTAAATACTACAAAACAGTTATAGATCTATATCATATATCTCATATACAAATTTAGATCTAATCATGGCATATTTTGCATACATCTCATGTATCATAATCATGCATATTTTCAGATCTAAATTATCTCATAATAATCTAAAAAATTAGATTTAAATTGATCTAATCAAAATAAATTCTAATCTAGACAATTATGTAGAACTATTCTACAACTAGTCTAGACATGCATCAATCATATCTCATATGATATTTAAAATTAAATAATTTTTATTTGCTATTTTTTAGATGTTATTATAACACTTATAATATCAAAAAATAGTAAATAAAAGATCTAAAATATGATTTAATCAGATTAAATCAAAGACATGCAAAACTATTCTATAGAACTATTCTATTCTAGAACTAGTCATGCATATCTTCATGTTCTTAGATCCAAATCATTTAATTTTAATTTTTCTGATTTCAGATCTGATCACATCTCATGTGACATCTAAAATCACTTTATTTTCTAATTAAAATAAAATTAAAATCAGATCTAAATAATTTTAGAACCATGGCTCTGATACCAGTTGAAGGAAATCCTGATTTTCCGGTCCAGGTTCGTCCAGATCTGATTAGATCAAGAGATATATTTCAAAAATTTTTCTTGATCTCAATCAGATCTTGATATATTTTAGATCTGATTCTTATTATTTTAATAAATAAAATAAAATAAGATAAATTAAATCAAATTTAATTTACCTGATTTGGGTAATCCTATTACCCTGTAGATGATCCTGATTGCAGCGGAAGGTTCTGGATCTTAGCCACGCAAGCGCCTGGCCTCTACCGGTATCCACTCGGGTTGGATCTGGAGATCCTCTTCTTCTCTATCACACCTCCAAAAATCAGATCTGGATCTGATCTGGAGGATCTTCAAAACTCTTTTGAAGATCTGCAGTCGTCCTTTTGCAGCAGCGCAGCCTTCTTGCTTTTGATCGCCTTTCCTTGATCTGAATCGCACCAACCAAAGTCCAAAACACCTTTTGGACGTGGAGAGCAAGGGGAGAAGAAGCTATGGCATGGAGAAGGAGGGGAGAGGCAGCCTTGGGGCGTGGGGTTTCTCAATTGAATTGCATTCACTTAGATTAGGGTTGGGCGCAGGGTCTTATTTATAGACCTCTTGTGATCCAACTCCTCTTCCTCTCAACCAATCACAACCCTTTGTGAAATCAGATCTAAATCTGATTGGTTGGAATAGAGACCCCTGGATTCCTCCTTAGAGGGTGCCTAAGACCAGTCAAACTGGATTCTTAGTAGAACTCTGAATTGGAATCCAAAAGGGAGGTGGAGTCCTTGTCCAACAAGGACTCCTAGGCGCCTCCTACTTGGGCTCACGCCACCCTTGGCGTGCGCCCTTCTCCTTGCCAGGTTCTGGCAGGGGGACAGGCCCCCACCAGCTCTCCAATAGGTGCATGACATGTGGTCAAAAGTCAAAGGGTCAATGGTCAACGTTTGACCAGTCAAAGGTAGACTTTTGACCAAAGTCAAAGAACAAGAAATGGCAGGTGACCAAAAATGGCAGGTAATGTCTTACAAATAAGACAACCTATTCTGACTTGGACAACCTCCAGTCAGACCATATGAAGGCCTCTGATTGAGCACAAACTCCTTTGGCTCAGTCAGGACAACTTATTTATGATAGTAAAAGAAGAACGTTAGGTTCAATCGAGTGCTAGCACGATTTCCTTGACCTAATTGAATCTCATTCAGATCAATTGAACTAGATCAGTTCAATTGATGATCACCAGATTCAAACCCTTGTTTGTGTGACCCAGTTAGGTTCAGTTCTGTATGGTAATGGGATATGTCATGATCTCTATCATCAACATCATCGAAACTCCTTTCGATGGATCAGAACTCTTCTGATTCGAACAGCTAGAATGATCGATCATCTAAATCATTCTAATTGCTCCCAAAATCCACCAGTGACACCTAGCAGTATATGGTGGCAACCCATCAGAGCTGAATGCGAACCTCTTGGTGCAGCTACCTGTGTGATTAAGTTCTTCTATCTTGAGCCCCGATCAGATTAGGGTTAAGGTGAACTCGTCAAACCCTAGTCTCTGTCATATGATGTAATCATTCGATTCGAGTCCAATGTGAAAATCTAAATAGAAACTCTTTCTATTATTTCACTCTGCCATGGCCATGGGCTTCTGGACTTGATTCTCATGATCATCATAGGGCTGCTCCTCTACCACCGAGGTAGATAGATTCCATCTTGATGCAATCCAGTTCCTACAATGAACATGCTATAGCCAACATACACCTCAGGGTTCCATATGGCTAGGAGACCGAGTAATGGTGTAGTCAAACTATAACACCCTCAAGGTGAACTGCCGATGCATCTCAGGTCAAAGAACCAGACACACTACTGCAGCATCGAGTCAGTCATTGACGAGAAGGTAGACTCCCTAATGACTACTCGAGGTGGTCACGCTCAGTGCCCTCGTTCTCTAACGAGTACCTGTACTCTCGCTCCGGTGTCTCCACACCGTAGACTCAAGACTCATCTACTAAAGAGAAGCGATCGTACACCAACCTTCCGGATCAATCACCATCCTCGTGATGATCCTATGGTCGGGAGCTGTTTTATGAGTTAATAATGATTATTCATGTCTTAAATTTTCAACTCTTGAAAATATGAATTATCATTACCATTAACTCAAAGGATGTATCACAGACACTAAATACACATATGTGATAGAAAATAACCCATTTTATTAATTATAGTCAAAATTATAATTTTGCCCCTAGAAGTGTATTACAAGTGTCAGCCAATTCTGGCTTCTAGGGCACATATATCTAACAATCTCCCACTTGTCCTAAAGCCAATTGGCTACAAGTCTAAGTCCCATCTTCTCAAGGTGGGCTTCGATCTTCTGCTGGCCCAACGGCTTTGTAAGTGGGTCTGCCACATTATCTGCGGAGTTGACTCTCTTGACCTCAACGTAACCTTTCTCAAGGTAATCGCGGATGAGATGATATCGCCGCTCAATGTGCTTGGACTTCTGGTGAGACCTCGGCTCCTTAGCAAGGGCTATGGCGCCATTGTTGTCGCAGTAAAGAGGAATGGCATCTGATGGCATTACTCCAATTTCTGCAGCAAACTTCTTGTACCAGAATGCTTCCTTTGCAGCCTCTGATGCAGCTATATATTCTGCTTCCATGGTGGAATCTGCTATCACAGTTTGCTTGGAACTCTTCCAGCTGACAGCTCCACCATTGCACACAAACAGACTTCCAGATGTCGACTTTCGATCATCTATATCAGACATGAAGTCCGAGTCTGTGTATCCTTGAACTTGGAGTTCTCCATTACCAAAGACCAACATCATATCCTTAGTTCTTCTCAAGTACTTAAGGATACATTTCACAGAAGTCCAGTGTTCTTCACCTGGATTTGACTGATATCTGCTTGTGACACTCACAGCATGGGCTATATCAGGTCGTGTACATAGCATGGCATACATGAGGCTCCCTATTG
>QRFJ01005766.1:20000-22500 GCA_006176705.1 Cocos nucifera
AGACAAATCTTGTTTGTCGATAGCCTCGGACCAATCAATCGAATATTGATTAATACGTAATCGATTGAACACTACTTGAAAACGGTTCTTCTGTTCAGAAACGAAATGTTCCAAATGTTCCTGGAAATTCTTGCTCCCATTGGAACATTTGTATCTATATGCATCAGGATCCCGATTCATGGATCTCTCGGTTCGAGAAATAAGAGGATCAAACCATTTCTTCTGACTCTTTTTCAAATTCGATAAATGTTGGTTGATCGTATATTTCATTATAGTTATATGATTCAGAGTATCATTTCCTATTCGATCCCTTTGAATTCCATATTCGAAGTTGCGATCGGATCTATTCATTAAAAAGAATCGATTCGATACATTTCTTATGTACCCATAGGTGCTATATTGGATTTGAATCAGATTTCGGATCAATCTATATTGATTGACTGCCTCCATTATGTTGTTGCTAGCAAATACCGCTGTTTTTAGTTTTGGATCTTCCAAATCATTCCCGCAGTAGATCCGGACCGATTTTTTTCTGATCCTTCGATAAAAAGATTCATTCTCTTCATAAAAAAGAGGAGGTAGAACCAATAAAGATTTCTTTTTCGATTCATCTCTGGAGTTGAATACCTCATTCAAGAATTTTTTTTGATCCAACCCGTAGGAATCAATAGAAAAGGCAAATCCCCTATGATACACCAGATCCGGCTCGGTTATTGATAGAGTGAATAGATCTGCCATTTCTTGAAATCTCTCTTCTGATTCAAAATCGTGGTGTAACGTGTATCCCCCTTTGTTCCGGTCATGGAATAGATGAAATAAATCAAAAAATGGATTTTTTTTCAAGAATGAAATCTTATTGGAACTGTCCATATCCGGTTCATCCTTCGGAACCATATCACATCCCGGATCTGATGAAATAGGATGAATTGAGGCGGTATTTTGTAAATACGTAATTATCTTGAATATATCAACCATTTCTTTATTTTCCGATCGCCTGGAAGGGACAAAAGAAACATCTTGTTTTTTCTTCAAAAATTTCTGATCTCTAGTGGACCTCTCAGTAGGATTCGAACCCAGATGAAGTTCTGACCATCTGTCAGAGAAAAAAGAACGAATTGATCTTGTAGGATTCCCAAGAAATTCTTCGATTTCTTCCGGAAGCAGATGATTATTCATCTGCTTCTCACGTTCCGTGAATAGCCGGGACATTGAGGAAGATCCAAAAAGGCATTTCGGGAATCGATCTGATTCTATCTCTGTTCGTTCCGTTTGAAGAAAGGAAGGATCCAAAAGAATCGATCTTTCTTTTAGTTGCTGAATCTCTGTTTGATCGATCAATGTGTGATATTCCGAATCCTCATTTCTAATGGAATCGAAATGATCTATGGATTGATCAGAAGATCCTTTCAATTGGCTAGAATCCCTTACTTGAACGAAAATAGATCTTGTGGAATCATATTGAATATTTGACAATACATTCCGTACCTTGCTAAAAAACCGATCCTTGTTTACCAACCACACATTGTCTAACCAAATCAAATTCTCTCTCGATACGTTCCTCAAAAAATCCGATTCGTGCTGATTCTTCCCCCAACTAACGAAGAGATCTTGGCGGAATTGCCACATATGAAATTGAGCACAATTTTGCAAAGAAATACCCCACTTGTTTCTCGAGAAGAGATGGGAAACATGCTCAATATCATTTGATTGAATAGTTGCCTCAGCTCCTTGTTGTTTGAAGAAAACCTCCCCTTCAATTGGTCTTTTTTCACGAAAAGCAGACATGAGATAACAAATCAAGTCTTTCCCTAAGATTTCGAATAGCTGTCCCGAATTCAAGTTGATTATGTTTCGCTTCTTCCTCGGAGAAAGACGATCAAACAATTCCCAATCATGGTCCTTGCGGATCGGATCATCCGTATAGGATAAAAAAAGAAACTCCAGATATTTGCTATCTTTCTCTTTGAATGAGATCTCAATTCCAGCTACGGTTTCATTAGATATCTTACAACTAGAATCCCTCTTTTTTCCGATCCGGTTCCTCCACCACCGCGAACTCCGGTTAGATTCAGGCATGATACACTTTTTATTTATTGGGAGAACCCAAGTACTCTCTTGCGGATCCATGAAACAACTCTCAGAAATCTTTTTCCCTTTTGGAAGATACAGGAGCGAAACAATCAACCTATTGATATTGGAAGACCAAAAAGATTCTTCCAATGTCTCATTTCTGGGTCCAATGGAATTCATAGGTATAGGAAGAATAGGTATAGGAAGAAGCCCCATCAAATAGAGATTTTTTCTTTCGACCATCTTTCGATTGTTAATACGAGATATAAGGACCGCTACTACAAGCAGTACTACACCTTTGATCGTGAAATATCGATTGCTTGTTGAACCCTGTGAATCACGTGAAAGTAGGATACTCCAAATTCGGGGGTCAAAGAGTTTCATAAAACGTTCTTGGTGGAAAAAAATGTGAGTGAAAGATCCCACTGAA
>QRFJ01005766.1:27500-37951 GCA_006176705.1 Cocos nucifera
CTTTGAAACCAGAATTGCTTTTCCTTGATATCGAACATAATGCATGAAGGGATCCTTGAAGAACCATAGGGTCTTCTGAAAATAATTACGGCGCACTACTATAAGATGTTCTATTTTTCCATAGAAATGTGTTCGCTCAAGAAAAGCTCCAGAAGATGTTAATCGTAAATAAGAAGATTGTTTACGAAGAAAAACTAATACAAATTCGCATTCAGATACATAAGAATTATATGGGAACCGAAATAGTCTTTTATTTTCTTTTGAAAAAAAAATAGAATTATTCGGAGTAATAAGACTATTCCAATTATGATATTCGTGAAGAAAGAATCGCAATAAATGTAAAGAAGGAACATCTTGGATCCAGCATTGAAGGATTTGAACCAAGATTTTCAGATGGATGGGATAAGGTATTAGTATATCTGACACATAATTTAAATGCGATAATTTGTCCTCCAAAAAGGGAAATATTGAATGAATAGATCGTAAATTCAAATTCTGAGATTTTGGTATTTTTTTTTCTTCGGGGGAAGATACTAATCGCAGCAAGAATGGAATTTCCACAATGACTGCAAAACCTTCCAATATCATCTGAGAATAAAAATGAAAATCAAAATAATTGTTGTGCCCAACGAATCGATTTTGGTTAGAATCATTAACCGAATAAATCAAATAATTCTGTTGATACATTCGAATAATTGAACGTTTCACAAGTACTGAACTAGATTTATTGTCATAACAAAAAATTTCCGTGGATTCATAAAAAATCGAACCATTTAAACCACGATCATGAGCAAATGTGTAAATATACTCCTTAAAGAGAAGCGGATATAGAAAGTGTTGTTGCCGAGATCTATCTTTTTCTAAATATCCTTGTAATTCTTCCATTTACATTTCTACTTGAACCAGAGACAGGACCCATTTCATTTTTTGGGTTATCAAATGATACATAGTGCAATATGGTCAGAACAGGGTATATATTATGTATATAATTACAGTAAGAAAAAAATATATATCCCACAAACAAAGGAAACAGGGGAGTCCAATCAACAGATCTTTTTCCTCTCCTTTTCTATCCAATCGGTTTATGTTCGTTATAATTACAAAAGGGTAAAAAATCCTTTATTTTTGCAACTCGATCGCTCTTTTGACTTTGGAATAAATTCTCTTTATCAGTATACTGTTTCTTCTACACATCCGTCTCCAATCCATAATAAAGAATAATTAGGATTCATTAAAAAAAAAAGAAAGAAAATCAATGGTCCACTCACAAAAGAACCCACCCTTTCCCGCATCAGGCACTAATCTATCTTTAACGTCTAATTAGATCGGGTAATCATTCAAATTAAGAACAAAAGCTCGTTGCTTTTTATTTCACCAGAATTAGAGCCATAGGGCTCTATCCATTTATTCACTAGACCCAACTGTAAATGTGAATTTTTTTTTCACTTCCAAAAAGAAAAAAATTTGTAACGATCCGGTAAGGATAAACTCAAAGTTCTACTTTAATTAAATAATAAATTAAACAATAAATTAAATAATAAATTAAATAATTAAATAATAAAAATAATAATAATAATATTTTATTACGACATGCTGTTTTTTCCATTCATTACCTTTCAGGATCAGTCGTGGTCTTATAGACTCTACCAATAGTCTGGACGAATCTCTTGCTTCATCCAAATGTGTAAAAGATCATAGTCGCACTTAAAAGCCGAGTACTCTACCGTTGAGTTAGCAACCCGAATAAAATAAATAGGATATGTAAATACGGTCAAAATAAAAAAATCAATTGAATTGCACTGCACGACCCCGTCAAAACATTGAACTATAACAAATCGAAAAGAAAGATTTGTTGATCAATTAAAAACACCAAAATACCAAAATGGACAGATCAGATTAAACAACAACAGATTCCCAATAGAGATGTCAAAATTGTGACAAACCACCATTTTATTTATCAATTTTCTTTTTCGTTAAGAAAATACATCTTGTATGCCAGTAAATCCGGTAGGGCAAACCCATCATTTGACTGAAGTGAAGGAAAGAAAAAACCAATATGGGGTGGAGATAAACGGATCTATTTATCTACGATCGAATTATATTTCTTCGATGCACCATTGTCAATATGAATCCAATGTTAAGAAAACAAATTTAAGTAAATCAAATAAGGACTTGTGTTGGATTGGCACAACATAAACATAAATAATAAATTTGGATGAAAAAAAAATACGAAAGAGGTAAAGTAAAGAAAAAATCTCGGGTTTATTCAATCAATAGAGGTACAATAAGCAAGATTAACCCCTTGTTTGTTGGTGGATTCCCGCAACAAACAAGAAAAAAAGTAAATTAAGTATGAATACAGCAAGAAAAAGGCAAATTGTGTGTAAATAATTACACAAAGATAGATACTAGTTACCCCCCCCTTTTTTTTATTTATTAATTTTGTTTTTTTCCTTTAATTAACTCGAATCGAAGTTCTTTCTTGAAATAATTCTGCCTTCCTTAAAATATCACAAACAGTTCCCGTAGGTTGAGCACCTTTTTCAAGGAAATATAGAATAACAGGAACATTTAAATAAGTTTGATTTTTTATCGGATCGTAAAAACCTACTTTTCTAAGATCTCTTCCTTCTCTTCGGGATCGAACATCAATTGCAACGATTCGGTAGATGGCTCATTGGAATAGATGTAAATAAACAATGCCCCCCCTAGAAACGTATGGGAGGTTTTCTCCTCATACGGCTCGAGAAAAAAGGATTCTAAATTTCTGTATATGTATATAATGGCAAATGGATCCATAAAATCATGAATTAGACTATTATTTGAGTCGTTTTTTTATTCTTCCTTACAGAAAAAAAGAAATCTCATTCGTACTCATAACTCAAGTTGGGTAATTCTGACAGAGTTCGAAGGGAAACCCTTAGACATTTATTGAGCCGTCTCTAACCTCTTTTGTTTGTCTCATCTCGAATCTATTTTTATTCCTCATTCTGATTCAATTGTTGAGACAACTGAAAATAGTGTTTACTTGTTCCGGAATCCTTTATCTTTGCTTTGTGAAATCATTGGGTTTAGACATTACTTCGGTGATCCTTACTCCTTTCAAAAGAGCAGCAACATACCTTTTTGTTTTTTGTTATTTTTTTCTATAATACTATAGAAATAGAATATGAACGGTGGATTCCCTTGTGATACACTTTTGATCGAAATAGTTTTACCAATTCTGAAAAATTTTACTTTTGATTTTTCAAACTTCTTTGATTTTTCGATTTTTTTAACCTTTCGATTTATATATTGAGGATATACTTACAAAGTTGGTCTAACTTATTAATAGTTACTAACCCTAGATTCTTCCCCCTGATAAACGAATCAATCCTTTCTGCTCGAGCTCCATCATGTACTATTTACTTACAACCTAACACAAATTAGGTTCCTAACAGAGCAGAACAAACTATGTCGAGCTAAGAACATCTTCATTCCTATAGAAAATGGTGGATGTAAGAATCCACAGCCGATCATGTCCTTCAAGTCGCACGTTGCTTTCTACCACATCGTTTCAAACGAAGTTTTACCATAACATTCCTCTAATTTTATTTCAAACCGGTATGTAATTGATTCAATATGGAATCATGAATAGTCATTGGCTCAACCGGTGTGTGTATACCGGTATATAATAGTACATACTTTCTATCTATCTATCTATGGATAGATAAGTATTTATCCGGGAAAGGCTCGGCAAGGATCCAATTTATTTAACTCTATATTCTATCATATGAATGAAACATATTTCTAAAAAAGACGAATAAATAAGTTTGCTTAAGACTTATTTACATCTTAAAAAGATTGTTCGGGACGATCAATCATGAAGGATCCATTTTTCTCGAACAAATAAACTATAAACCTCAAAAGAAGAACCTTTAATATTAATAGATTTGCAATCCCGGAACAAAATCAATTATTAATAAAACTTTTTTATTTTATACAATACAGATTTTGTTTTACTTCAGGTTCAAGAATTTTTCTTTTCCATCAATTCCATAAAGTCAAGTAGATGCAATATACGAATTTCCCCCCAATCGCTACATTACATTGATTTACAATTATTCATTTGAACCGGATAAGATATAAGATGAACCAGATAAAATACAAAAAAATGGGGTCCAGATCGTTTTTACTATTTTTTTCCCACACCAGTTTTAGAAGTTTTAAGACCAGTGATGAAATTAGTACCAAAAACTCCCTACTCTTTAGTCTCCACATAGACTGTGGAATTGGGATACCCCATTTATTTTTTTTAGGCTTTTTACCCTTGGTAAGGGAATAAAGAGGCCTTTCTTTCATTCACATTTCGATTCAGAATGCTTCATGTGAGAATTGACATTTCATAGATATGGGACATAAAGTTTCCAAAAGTAACTAACTTTAAAATGAATATTGAGTAGTACGAACATATCCTGAATGTGAATGATAAACCCAGAATTTCTTTTTTGAATTAAAAAAAAAAGATATTTATTTCCACCCACATTTGACACTTGATTACGTTTGTGAGAAACCAAATGAAAGAAAAAATATGATTCTAAGAATCATTCTTAGAATTCAGAACAAAAGATTGTTCTCGTTAACAATTTTATGTTTCATGTGGGATACAATGTGATCCCATCTTTCGTTTCTGATGGAAACGATCTGGGACGGAAGGATTCGAACCTCCGAGTAACGGGACCAAAACCCGCTGCCTTACCGCTTGGCCACGCCCCATTTCGAATTTCTATTCGACACTAATAAACATTAATATTGGTATTTGTTATTCGTCAATTCCAACCCAATAAATACATTGGGGATATATTGTTGCTAGGATTCAACACATGTAGATATAGAATCAAAAAAATTCATTGATCATTACATGGAATTCAGTTAAGATATTGTATGAAAATGGAATTCCTTGTATTCTCATTTGAGAATGGAAGGAAAGATTTTTTTTTTTATTTTGGAGAGTTCGAAAAAAAAAGAAAGATTTTTTGACTTGTCTTTTTTTTCCCTTATAAAAAAAAAAACTCAATCAGAATAAAATTTTCTAATCTACAAGAACGAAATTTTGTTATGCTTAATATCTTTAGTTTAATCTGCATCTGTCTTAATTCTATCTTTTATTCGAGTAGTTTTTTCTTCGCCAAATTGCCCGAAGCTTATGCCTTTTTAAATCCAATCGTCGATGTTATGCCTGTCATACCTGTACTTTTTTTTCTCTTAGCCTTTGTTTGGCAAGCTGCTGTAAGTTTTCGATGATTTAATACTCTGCTAAATTCATGATTTATTCGATAAATAAAAATTCGAAAAATTGATAAGACCAGATAAGTCTTACATTATGAACCCTCGATTCAAAAATCGAAATTCTTGTATATTGAATAACCGCGGCGATGAATTTTGATCAACTTATTTCCTCGTTCTGACCTTACAGTGAGCAAAGACTTTATTAGGTTGCCTACAATACCTAATTATTCATATGACAAGAAATTTTTGATAACGAAGGAATCAAAATCTTATTCCAAAGAAATTCGTGAAAATGACTTTCTTTTCAAAAAACACTTCATTTTTTGGGGTGTGTCATGTCAAAACAAAATAGTGTATGTGGTAAAAAATAAGTAACCTATTCCCTTTTTCAAAAAAAAGATCTTGGAGATTGTGTAATGCTTACTCTCAAACTATTCGTTTATACAGTAGTGATATTCTTTATTTCTCTCTTCATCTTCGGATTTTTATCTAATGATCCAGGGCGTAATCCTGGACGTGAGGAATAAAAAAAAGATATTTTTAGTTTTTCCTGCTTTTTCTAAATTTTTTTTCTTATGATTTTATCTATTCCATACATTTACCTATGATAAAATCAAGGGATCGAAATTCCTTCGAATTCGAAAGTCTCAAGTAATAAGAAGAAGCGGAGAGAGAGGGATTCGAACCCTCGGTACGAATAACTCGTACAACGGATTAGCAATCCGCCGCTTTAGTCCACTCAGCCATCTCTCCCCATCCCCATTTAAAAATGGAAAATTTTTAATGTGATGTGACACGTGAAGTAAAGATATATAAAAATATAAAATAGATAAATAAAAAAGTAAAACAATTATATAACATATATAAATAAACATTATAATATAACTTATAAGTTATATTTTATAAACTTATAAAGATATATAAAAAGAACAATAAAGTAATATATATCTATATAGGATAAAAAAAAATATATATATATAGAAGAAATTTGATCAGGAATTCAATTTAGATAATGATTCGAAACAGATATCCCCAATAGAAAAATACCCTACTTCTTTTATTTTGTACGAAAGGTTTATTCCCCCGGCTTGGTTTAAGTACTGGCCGGGCCAGGCCAGTATTTCCATAGATTAAATGATTTAATAATGATTTGATATCAATCAAAAATACTTGTTGAAGTGTCATTTCTTATTATTAATACTTAATATTATTAATATTAAGTTAATATATTTTTTTTTATTTTCTTTTTATCAATTTATTACTTTTTGGAAAAAGAAACTGGAATAATAAATATATAAATATATACATATATATTTATATATATTTATATATTTATTATGTACATATATGCACATATATTAAACAATAAAAAGTATTAAAATGAAAAATAAAAAAAAAATATCAAATATTAAACACACATATTTATAAACGTAGTTATAATATAACTCATTTATTTGTTCAAGAGACAAGCTTTATTTGAACAATTGAGATCCAATTGACCCGAATTCTTAACTTAATTCATAAGTAAGATCTGGCAGTTGAAAGAGAAGTTGAAAAAAAAAAAAGAAACCCCATGTATGCAGATTTCATCCTTTCTATGATCCAGCTTCAATGATTCTTTCAGACCGGGACTGTCAGTAATGACTTCGTATCAAACGAAAAGAAAAGTATAATATAACTAACACTTTTTTTATGTTATTTAAGTAAGCTTTCTGCTCTTCGCCTATTTAAGTCCCCGGCGGGACGAAGCGTCAACGCTAAAATTTTCATGATTCTGATGCTATCTTGATTGCGCCTCACTCTTTTGTTCGACAAATGGTCCATTCATATACAATAATAAATATATAGCGGGTATAGTTTAGTGGTAAAAGTGTGATTCGTTCTATCAAAAACTTAAATAGTTAAGGGGTCTTTCAGTTTTTTTCATATTCCGATCAAAAACTTTATTTCTTAAAAAGGTTTAATCCTTTACCTCTCAATAGTATATTTGAGGAAGAATATACATTCTCACGATTTGTATCCAAAGGCCAATTAGAAATTGAATAAAAAAGATTGGATTATGGATATGGAGTCGCGAAGCATAATTTTTTTGGATTGGATTAACTCTTCCAATTGAATGAGTATGAATAAAGGATCTATGGATGAAGATACAAAAGTTTATTTCCAATCGTAACTAGATCTTCCATTTTTTTTTGTAAAAGGGAAATTGAAGCCAAATAGCTATAAAACGATGGTTTTGGTTTACTAGAACCATCAGCATATTGTTTCAGCTCGGTGGAAACCAAATTCTTTTCCTCAGGATCCTGCGAGCGGAAATAGGGAACGAAGTAACTAGACTAAATGGATTTAGTATAATCCCCCTCCTCTAGAGGGATCATCTAGAAAGCAAGTAGCTTTGGATGGATTCATACAGAAAAGCTAACATAGATGTTATGGATCTAATTTTTCTCTTTGGGAATACATCGATCTTCTATAAAGGAGCCGAATGAAACCAAAATTTCATGTTCGGTTTTGAATTAGAAACGTTAAAAATGATCAACCAACGTCGACTATAACCCCTAGCCTTCCAAGCTAACGATGCGGGTTCGATTCCCGCTACCCGCTCTATATTCTTTATTATATATGCCCTTTATTATACATGCATCATCAATTTGGATATGCATCCTTGTTTTTTTATTCCCTAAAATATTTTCCGTGTAATCGTTTTTTATCCGAACAAGAGAAAGGAAGAATACGAAAGAAGAAAATAGGAACGAAAAGCGTCCATTGTCTAATGGATAGGACAGAGGTCTTCTAAACCTTTGGTATAGGTTCAAATCCTATTGGACGCAATTTATTTCCATCTATTTTTTTAAATGGCTATACCAAGAAACCTTTTTTGAATGATTCGAATCAGAAATATTTATCAATGAGTATTCTTGTACTAAGAATAAGAGGGAGAAGTTGACGCTTGTTCCTGAAGTAAAAACAGTTCGATCTGTTCCTGAATAGCTTCCCTCAAAAGGGCTTCCGCTTGCTCGGTGAATGTCTTGGTAGAAGATATAATTTCTTGGAATTGAGGTTTATTCTTTTTTAAGTGGGTACGTAACTGAACGAGAAATTTCTTTACCTGTCCAATTTCTAACGGATCAAGATATCCATTCGCTCCGGTATAAATAGTAACTATCTGTTCTTCCACCGTGAGAGGGTCTGATTGGGATTGTTTAAGCAACTCACGTAATCGTTGACCTCTTGCCAATTGATTCTGAGTAGCTTTATCGAGATCAGAAGCGAATTGTGCAAAGGCTTCTAACTCTGCGAATTGCGCTAGTTCCAATTTTGATTTGCCAGCTACTTGTTTCATGGCTTTAATTTGAGCTGCGGATCCCACTCTGGAAACAGAAATACCCACATTAATAGCGGGTCGGATTCCAGCATTGAATAGATCGGCGGATAAGAATATTTGTCCATCTGTAATGGAAATTACATTAGTAGGAATATAAGCTGAAACGTCCCCAGATTGAGTCTCAACTATTGGTAAAGCAGTCATACTCCCTTCACCTAAACGAGAATTTGATTTAGCGGCTCTTTCCAAAAGGCGCGAATGCAAATAAAAAACATCTCCTGGATAAGCTTCACGACCAGGGGGTCTTCTTAATAGAAGAGACATTTGTCGATAAGCTTGTGCCTGCTTGGAGAGATCATCATAAATTATTAAAGTATGTTTTTTACGGTACATAAAATATTCAGCCAGAGCCGCTCCCGTATAAGGAGCGAGGTATTGTAATGTAGCAGGTGAATCCGCCGTTTGGGCTACCACAATGGTGTATTCCATCGCCCCTCGTTCCTGAAAAGTAGTCACTACCTGAGCCACAGAAGATGCTTTTTGACCAATAGCTACATAAACACATATCACATTTTGCCCTTTTTGGTTAAGAATCGTATCTGTAGCTACTGCTGTTTTTCCAGTCTGTCTGTCCCCAATAATTAATTCTCGCTGACCGCGTCCTATAGGGATCATCGAATCGATAGCAATAAGCCCCGTTTGAAGAGGTTCATATACAGAACGTCTCGAAATAATACCTGGGGCAGGAGATTCAATTAACCGAGATTCAGAAGCTGAAATTTCACCTCTCCCATCAATAGGTTTAGCCAGAGCATTTATAACACGACCCAAATAAGCCTCACTCACAGGTATCTGAGCAATTCTTCCTGTTGCTTTTACAGAACTTCCTTCTTGTATCATCAAACCATCACCCATTAATACAACGCCAACATTATTTGATTCCAAATTCAGAGCAATTCCTATTGTACCCTCTTCAAATTCTACTAATTCACCTGCCATTACTTCATCAAGACCATGGATACGAGCAATGCCATCGCCCACTTGAAGTACGGTACCGGTATTCACAATCTTTACTTCTCTATTATATTGTTCAATACGTTCACGGATAATATTACTAATTTCGTCGGCTCGAAGGGTTACCATTAGTGTTTTTTTTATTCTTTTTCGGAAGCAAAGGGGAAAAATAATGCCTAAACTCTAAACTAAAGTAAAAGTAAAAGGGCTAATCTGTTATTTCTTCCATGGCCCCTAGAATGCCAATATTAGCACGGATCGTACGGAAGTGTAACTCACTATTCAAACAACTATTCAGAGTTCCTAGAGCTCCTTGTAAGGCTTGTTGAAAAACTCGTTGTCGGACCTGATTAATCGCTCTTTGTTGTTCAAAATGAAGGGTTTCATTTTTGTAATTTTCTAATCGTTCCAAAGTGTCACAAGTAGCATTAATCAAATTTTCTTTTTCTCGTTCTATCTCAGAGTATCCATTCATTCGATACTCATCTGCTTCTATTTCTACTTTCCGTAAGCGAGTCCTGGCTTTTTCGAGCTGCTCAATGGCCCCTCTACGTAATTCTTCCGAATTTCGAATAGTACTCAAGATCCTCTGTTTTCGATTATCTAATAAATCATTTAATGAAAGTAGATTATCTTACCATTAATTTCACAACTTCCATAATCTCTTCCCGAACCAAACATGAATCTTTCGATTCATTTGGCTCTCACGCTCAATTATTTATTTTATGTTATGGGCATTCCCATATCTTTTTTTTTTAATGTAATGAGCCTACCCTCTCTTTTCTGTTTATATTCAAAAACATCGAAACTGATATAAGACCAGAATATTAGGAGGACTCTTCCG